>LR139437.1:0-45669 GCA_900659605.1 Tisbe holothuriae | reverse complement strand
CGCTGGGTAGGTTTTTGCTTGTTAAAAATTATACGACTCTGCTGGGAAAGGAGGAGGAGGAGAGGCCATTTCTGCAAATATTATATGGGGGCATTATTAGCCCTGCCTTTGAGTCTCACAAAAGAAGAAAAGAGGCTAAAAGAGAGTTTTATTCAACCATATTCCATGCACTACTAAGAGACCGAAAAAAGTGAATTTCTTTATAACTTTTGGACCTCGATTAGGAACGAAATATTTATTTTCAACATGTATGAGAACGTCTTTCACTAATGATGTTACTTCATTGTGGCATCCCTTTATGTCACTGCAGCCAAACTGTGATGGAAGTGCAGAGAGGTAATAATAACAGTCCCATGCCAATTCAACCTTCACCGCTTACACAACTTAGGGATGCTCTTTGCATATCATTTCTTTGATGTATTGTTATGTCAGGTAAGTAGGCACTTAAAAGGAATTTCGTCCCTGCGTCATCCTGCAGTAGAAGTTTCACTCTTCCACTCAACAGTCGCTCTGGAGAGAGAGAGAGAGGAGAGAGTAAAAAGCCCTAATGCCGCTAAGAGGTGAAGATGAGAAAATGGGAAAAGAACAAAGAGCGATCTAATCAAATTTAGCCCCAAGAGATGTCGCCATCAAAAGAACAACACAGTGGGAGGAGACGGAAGAGGAGAAAAAAGAGCTGCACCTAAAAGGGTATTAGAAGTAGGAAAAGGGCTTCTTCTATACCTATAACTGCACGTTTACTCATCTTGTAATAGGCCAGCTACTCTGTTGACCTTTCATTTGCTGGAAGAATAATATACTCTAACTGTGCTCTCCATGAGCATAATAACAGAATAGGGGGAACTTTTCTTCCTTTGCACACTACCGACGAAAACCCACTTGTCATTCATGAAGTTATGAATCCATTTTTGGTGGAGGAAAAACTTTTTTACTCTCTATCCCCAACTGCAGCTCGACTGGGGAGTTGAAACACACAATAAAGGGATTAAAAGTTGAAAATGAGCCAATTGAAACTCGAAGAGTGTACAGTCCGAAACTTGGCTTGTTGATCGAGTAGTAGCAAAGTCGGTGTGTATAACGGAAGTGGTCTTAGGGTTTTGACGATGTAGTTATACGATGGATGGATGTCTGATGCTCCTGCTGCTGATCAAGTAAAAAGTTGATTTCCCAGCTAGCTCAAGTTGTTGTAGAGAGAGAAGGAGAAGAAGGAGCTCCTCACTGAGCTCAGCTCTCAAGGGAAATGGAAGAAGAGAAGAAGAAGCCTTTTCTTCTTCTTCTTTCCTGTTTGCTTTGGATCAATCTTGCGGGACTCCCTCTTGGTTGGCTGGACTAAACTTCTCTTTTTGTAAAGAAATGTGTACGTACGTACGTATATACGCTGCTGAGCCCACATCAGCCGCTGTTCCCTTCTCGTTGCTTCCGTCAGCAGAAGGGATCAGATTGCATAAACTCAATGTACTTTATGTAATTGAGTCCTCATGTGGAGGGAAGAGGAAGGAAAGCAGGGCTTTGTGTTATAATAAAATGGCTCTACAGTGTATAGACTGTATACACATTCCGATGTACTTTTTGAAGTTAAGGTCACTTTTAGACTTTGACAGATGATTGACTGAGTTTAGAAATGGCCTAAAGTGTAGTTCAGACTGTGAACACTACCTTTACTTTTACTATTTTCTATCTGTGAAAGACACATTATAAATGATCCCAGCCAAGACGTTGTTGTCGCCAAAGAATCGGGGAATCCCCCCTTTTGAACACACAAGTCTGAATGACTCTTCACTGCTGCTTTTCAAGGGTCCAAGAAAAATAGTCATCTTGTTTTTCCCTTTTCTCCTTGCCCTGGAGCTGTGAGTGAAAAAGTGAAAATGCATTAAAAATGGTAGCTGGGTGCCAAGTGAGTCTTAAAAGCCTCTACTACGTACTACTGTAGCACCATAGAAACCTTCTTTTCCCCCTTGGAGCTTCAATGTCGATGAAAAATGATTGTACGACTCAAAATGGAAGCGTTCAATTTGCTCCCTCTTTTATTCTTCCCCTCTGAACAGTGCTACAGATATATGCACGTGATGTAGAGATGAACTCAATTTGCAATTTCATCTGAATACTATCACCTTGTATCACGTTCCCGTTGTTATGAGAAGAAAACATTTTCTTCAGAGCTATTTCGAACAACATCAATTTCCTTCTTCCACAAAATGTGCCACACACTACTACTACCAGAGAGAGAGAAGGTTCATCCGACCGTGAATCATCGAGTGAGAGAGAAGAAAAAGAAAAAGAAAAAGATATGCCTGGTGTGACTGTTGTTATGTCTCCCCCACATATATAGTCATTTCCATCTTCCCTCCACCACCACTATCATCATAAGAGACGAGAACGATGGCGATATGCTATTACTTGGCCCAAGGAACATTAGCAGATGCAAAGTGGGATCTGGCAAAGGCTTAGCTTTTTATGAGCAATAGGGATCTTCTCCTCCTCCTCTACTCATCGTCGTCGTCGTTCTATAGACGGAACGGGCACCAAGAAAAGCCATTGAGGAGAAAGAAGAAGAAGAAAACTTTTGCTCACGATCTCTCCTTTGTTATGGTTTTCCCTACTCAAAGAAAGATGCTTTACTTTTCCCTGGTGCTTATTTGGGAACGACGACGATGACAAGAACGAGGCGATTTCTCATTCGAGAAAAGTTTTCCTCTCCTCCTCCTCCTCACCCCTTCAAGCTTTCTTTCTTCTGAAGACAACAACCAACAGCCGATTCTTTGCCGAAGAAGAAGAAGAGTTGTTCCAAGGAGCAAACAGTCATTCCCACATGGGTATCAACATATTTCCTCCTCTTTCTCTGGGGGCGTTCCTAGCATCGGACGAGAAGGAGATAGTTTGTGTGCATACACAGGCATAAGAACAACAACAAACGACGAAAGTGGCAGCAGCAGTAAGATGCTCTTCTTCTTCTTTGGTGGGGCCTAAGGAGCCATTGCTGCTGCATGGCCGTTCAAGCGTGGAGAGCCTCTTGCCAGAAGAAAAAGAAGATTTCTCCAAAAGAAGCAAAAGTCTATGAGTAGGAAACAGATGTCTCCAGCAATAAAAAGGAGAGAGAGAAGCCTTTTCTGCCGCTTTCCAAGGAGATGAATGAGCCTTTTCTCCGTTTATACTGCATTGCTTGAGTGGAAAAACCTTTTCTCTCTCCCCCATTCTATAAACAAGTGGCGTTGCATGGCGTGGCACACACACACTTGGCAAGGACGAATCTAATATCTCACAGCAGCAACAACAACAACTGGCGCCACCAATGCATCTTCAAGAATAACAACAGCTAACACGGAGCAATCTCGGTGTAATAATAATAATATGTTCGTCTAATGAATCTGCGGTGCTGCCTCATCCGGTCAAAGGAAGTGAGATCAGCGGGTCAAAGAGAGAAATGGACGACAAAGAGGGTTGGAATGGTGATATATTTCCTCCTTTACCAAGTTCCTTCTCTTTGCATTTACAGCCTTTGTGTCAAAAGTCGGAGAGAGAGAGAAAAGGGTCACTATAGAGTAGGTGGTCAGGCAATGGTATGATTCCCACTCGTACGTGTACGGAAATCTTTCTTTGAAAAGGGGGAACTTCCCTCTTCCTTCTTCTTTCGGGCCCATTTCTTTTGCTCAACGACGCTTTTCATCTTAGCCGAAATGTACAGAAATGACCTCCTTCCTGCTTCTGCTGTGTGCATGTCTTTCCATTTGTCTGGCGAGCCAAATCCTTTTCTTTCTCCAAGAACCCCTTTGGAGAGAGAGAGAGAGAGAGAGAGAGAGAGAGAGAGAGAGAGTTCTTCTTCTCTCACGCTCTCTCCTCGGGGGAGCGAGGAAAATGTATATATACCGAAAAAGAACAAAAAGTAAAGGGACCAAAACGAGAAAATATTGAACTCGGAAACAGAGAGCTCGAGTTCAACATTCATTCTATTTCCACTCCGCTAAAGAGAGTCTTTTGTTTCAGCCGAAAACGGCGCCAATAATATTGACATCAACTCTTGCCTCTTTCTTTTTAAAATTACATCAATCTCTCTTCTGCTGTTTGTTTTGCTTCTTTCTTCTTCTCTCTTTGTACGCGTGTTTACGTCGTCATCAGTGCAGTGTTTATCTAGGCGACGACGACAACGATAATAACTTGCTGCCGTTGAATAAACAAGCTAATGGGGTTCACAACCAGAGGAGACATGACATGAAGACGTGATGATGCAAGGGAGAGAAACAGTTAAAGCCAATCAATAGCACACATAAGTTACAAACGGCATTGCAGCATAAAAGACCTCCTTAATGATTCGATATGAAATTACATAGCGGCAGAAAGACAATTAAGACTTGTCCTATCGAATCTATAATAAGCATTTATATCTGTTTGAAGTGTGTCGGTTCATTTATCACCGTCGTCTGTTGTGCAACAACCATGTGGCGTCAAAGCCAAACCTTCTTCTTCTTCTTCTCGTCATTAATGATTGAAAGAAAGCAATAATAGATCTGCTTTCTCTCTATTCAGGAACACCTGTTGTTGTCACCGCCGCCACTTCTATCACTGTCTTTTGTAAGAGCAGTCCTGGGTATTATTTGGAGGACTGTTATATTAGGTATCAAAGGAAAACCAACTGTTGTACTCGCTTAAGAAGAATAAATGAGGTGGAGATACAATCTATCCACCTCTCTTTGCATTCATTATTACAGTTATAATGCGAGTTCTGCTGTCATTCAGAGCTTATTCTCAGTCACTGGCTGACATGAGTCGCCGTTCATTTTTGCATGGCGGACAAAAGTGCAGCAAAAACTAGAGAAAAAGTAAGACCGACCCCACTATGATTACGTTTATATATTCTGCAAAGTGTGCAGCAGTCAGTGTATAGCGTGTTAGTGCTCGCTGCTGCTGTCTGGCCGACCCTTGCTTCTCTTCTTCTTCTTCTTCCACTACTTCCTTTGCTGCATTGATTAAACAACCATTTGGCCAGCAAGGCACGAAACGGTTTTAACCCTAAGAAGGGTACAAGGAGCACTAGTAGCGAGAGCCAACAGAGGGGTTATCGTCATCATCATGGACGCCAGATAGCAAGACGGGGGATTTTCCTACTTTCCAGAATAGGAGAAGGGGGAAGAAAGAGACTCCAGCCGATAAGAGTAGGGAGCTATGGGGGTCTCAAACCGTGTTAAAACGAACAAGCTAGAAGCGAGCGACGTCGTTTTCCAATCCTAAGGGCATGACACTATGTAGGAAGATAGAAGAAGAAGGAATAAAGCAGTTTAAAGCTGCTTTCTGATCGAGGGTCATAGAGTACGATGATGTCGTGAAAGGCGTTGGAATAAAACTCGGCTCTTTTAAGAGTGTGTTTAGCCTCGTTCAAAGCATTGCCTGAGGCAAGAGATAAGCAGGCGGTGATACTTGTTTGGATTTCAAAGTTACAACGTACAACATCGTGATTGACTTTAAGAAGGACTGTCAATTTTGTGCATGGAGAATGGATCTCCATTAGCGGTATAAAAGTGATGTTTCTTCGCCGATAGGATTCTTTTTCAACAAGCCATGTTGTGTTCTTGAACCGCTCAAGGGCATTGAAGGAACAAGAAGAAAAAGAGGCTCGGCTTCTTTTTTCTTTCCTCCAAGACATCGTTTGCAACGAAGAGAGAGAGAGAGAGAGAAAGAGAGAGATGCCCGGAGACAAAAACACCAAAGAAGAGGAAAAAAGCTTGATGATGATGATCCAAGTTTTGCACAGCAGGGGAGGAAGAAGAATGAAAAAGTTGCTTCCAATCAATGTGATCTGAGGTCAGTCTCGGATCTATTGGAACGGAGAACGAACCCGTTCTTCCTCTTCTCAGTGAAAACGACCCTGGAATTATATTTCTTCTCCCAATCTCTTCTTTGCTGAGTCCCATCCGAAAACTGCACTGATCCCGGGCTCATCCTTTTTCTTCTTCTTCTTCTTCCTTGGACTTGATCTGGCTGCTTTTCTTCTTCTATTTTTGGTCCGACTGAATGTGACACAAAGATAGGGAAAAAGAGGAAAAGTCACTTCGAGGGTGACTTATGGATTCACCAAGATTACAAGGGCGAGCTTCAGAGACGATCAGAGAAGAAAACAGTTCAGGGATGCCAGAGCGGCAATATATTATCTATAGTGCCGCTGCAGAATGGCATCCCTGATGAATGCGCGGTCTCCAATTTCGTTCTGTTAATGCATCTCAAGGAGACTTTTTCTCCTTCATGATGTCTTTTCTCCCTCGATGGTTTTGCAGAAGGAAAAGCATTTAGTTTCCGTTATGATGCAGGTTGCAAATGTACTCGTAGCATCATCACTGCTGCAATCGTTAGACGTCCTTCTCGGGATGGGGAAAGAAAACCCTTTTCCTTTGTGAGAGAAGCGAATATACGCACACATGCACTTGTAGTACTGGAAATGGAATCACTCTGGCGTGTACGAGGCTACGAGCAAAAAAGACTACAATATATGCAATGTAGTAGTAGAGCTAGAATGGGGACAATCGGAAGGGGAAAGTTTAAACTGTGCCCTAAACGGAAAGAATAAGTTCAACGTTATCGCAAAGAAATGGAACTCGCATAATCACGTTTACAAACGGAGCAAAAAAGTGCCTCCGTGTAGTTTTTACTCCATGATGATGATGATGGCTGCTACTTGTACTGCTGCTGCGTCTATTGCTGTAGATCATGCCCCAGAGAGAAAGAAGAGTCTTGAGTGCTTTCACCCGCTCAAAGAAGAAAGGGGAACGACGACGAAGATGACTCTCTTACGTTTGTTGTTGTTGTTGTTGTTGTTACTTCTTTAAAAGCCATATCAGGCTGATGATGGGCACAAAAAGGGAAGCAGAAGAAGAAGAAACAACATAAAAGAACTTGTTGAAGTTGTCAGTGGCGCCACCGTTCACTTTGTAACAAGTCATGAATCTACAAAAGAAAGAAGTGCTGGCTGCCATTTGAAGTAGGAGAAATGTATACAATAGACTTGGGTGAACTTCTGAATGAGCAGCTTAAGGTGCATGAAGTAATAACTCCATGCTTCACCTCGAGTGGCAGCAACTGAGAGTATATTGGAGAGTTCTAAATCCACCTTAATCTTTTATGGTCCATTCTTTGAGGAAGCTTTCTCTTTCTCCCTCTCCCTGGGGCTGAGTCTCAAACGCATCTGCCAAAGAAAGAGGAAAAATTCAAAGGGAATTTGCTACATGAAGCCTGATATGAAGATGATGATGATGATGTTGCAAAGAGAGAATTTGCTACTGAAGCTAGCTTTCATATTCCGACTTATGCAACTGTTGACGAAAACAGAACTTTTAATTCTGACACAATATGATTAAGTCTCATGTTTTTCATGATTATTGCATGACAGACTTTCGCAACAAGTTTTAGTCTCATTTTCACAGCGTGGAGAAAAACAAACAAGTACTTTCCCTATCTGCCATTCTTTCACACACACACAAACTCTAATAATAAAATATCTTGTCGGCTGAGTATGCAATGCAACAAGTAAATTTTTGATGACACCTTGGCTTTGCGCTCAGGGGAGACAGCAACGGACGTGGCTCAGCTGTGCGTGCTGCATATATATAAACATATTGTCCCTCCCTTGGGACAGGAGGCACGAAACGAGAGTGTCAGTACTCAGTAGTATATGTGCATGTGCCAGGGATTCACGAGAGTATAATCGTGGCAGGATAATAGTAATATGCACACAGTTTATTCTTTTCCAGGGGAAGATCCCCCTTTTGTGGACGAAGACCATCAAGAAGATGACGGAAAAGGAGTTGTAGCCAGAGAGAGAGGAAAAGAGATGGATGACAGACGCAAGAAGGTTTTTTTCTTCTTCTTCCCTCCAGAATGTACAATATATTCAGACACAATTCTCTCCTTCTTGGACGTAAAATATATATACGCGTCGCATGGCAAATTTATGCATTTTTTACCCTGCTGCTGCTGCTTTGTGTGTTGAGAGATGGGCTCAGCTGCTCTTAAGTTATGGAGAAGAAGGGACAAAAGAAGTTGTTGGATTCGTCTACTTTAAAGTCTTTTTATCACTAGCTGCATCGTCGTCGTCTTCGTCGTTGTCTTCTTCTGCATTGTGTAAATAGTACATAAAGAAAGTCGAAGCAGTCATGTTCTCTCTCATTCATCTTAAGACTACTTTTGTCGCAGATCTCTTTCTCTTACTCCTCACCTTCTCTCTCTCCACATTCTATTCGGTATCTGCTTTCGCCCGAGGCAAAGTCCAATGATCAGAACGACCTGCTCTTCTTATTCCAACTCCTTCTCCACTCACAACAAACTTTTCTCCCCTCCGCTCCCAGAGGCGGCGAGCAGCTCGCTAAGTATTCCAGTCACACTTACCAACGCTCCTGGGCGTCGAGGGCGCCACGTGCATCCCAGCAGTGACCGCGGCCACCGCGGCAGCCGCGGCTGGGTCGGGCGTGGTGATGGTGGGGCCGATGGGCGTCGTCCGGGGCGCGGGGCCGCACGAGACCGAGGGGAAGTGCAGCGGGGGCTGCGGCATGATTGGCCTTCGGGCGGGAACCCTGATTGGGAAGCATTTGGTCACCGGGGTGGTTGCTGCTGCCGTTGTAGACGGCACGGAGAAGGCTGAAGTGGGTGCTGAGGTAGGCAATATTCTACTACTCGATGGCGGTGTGAGCATTGGAATGCCACTCAGCCTGCTCCTCCTCCTTCTTTCCTCCTCCTCCTCCTGCTCTTGACTCAGTCTCGCAGCCTGCGGCGACTCTTCAGCTGCCTCCTCCTCCTCCTCTTCACTCCTCTCCAGTTTCACTTTGAGGTGGCAAACCGAAATTGAGTTGTTGCCCTCGGCAGGGTTGTCGTCGTCAACGTCCTCGGCCTCCTCTTTGACCACGATCTTGGTGAGCACGTTCTCCGGCGGGGTTGGCGGCGGCGGGCAGCGGCGCTTGCGGTTGACCAGTGGTGAAGGTTTCTTTTTCTTCTGCTCATTCCGGTGGTTGTTTTCCTCGTTCTCGTCCTGCTGCTGCTGCTGTTGTTGCTTCAGCAGACTCAGCCTGTTGGCTGCCTTGAGCAACAGGTCCGTGGGAGGCTTGGTGTCATCCTGGACTGCGGAGGGGGCTCCATGCAGCATTCCAACCGGCTCTTGTATGGATCGGACTACCTGAGCTGCCAGTATTGACCCTACAGTGGATCTATTGTTTGCCTGATCAGCCACATGAGTCGTCTCAGTACTGTTGGCACCCTCTCCTGGCTGAGCCGGCTCCTCTGACCAGCCATGCATAGCATTGCTGCCCCCGTGGTGGCCGGAGTTGTTCTTGGCGAGGAAGCAGCGTGGCATCGTGAAAAAAGAAAGTTTTCTTTATTTGCCTTATTTCTTCTTCTTCTTCAACTCAGGACATGACAACCACTGTTGGAAAATAAAAAGAGTCTGACTTTCTTCTTCTTTCGATTGTTGAAAGGGATTGAAAAAATAGAGTATAGTCGTACTGGTAGTGGGGGAATGAAGTGAATCCTAAAGCTAACAGAAAAGTTTTTTCTCCTTCTTCGCTTCAGATTCTTATATATTTTGGAGAGGAATTGCAAAAGTGGGCGAATCAAATAAATCTCAATCACAACAGACTCGAAAAAGTTTCTCCTCCTTCACTTTCACATTTCTTTGATGAAACTTTTTAATGTCACTTTCTGCTTCACGGTGATTTTCTAATTGTTTTATACAGGGGTTTAGATAACTGAGCAAGGTTAGGCGATCTTTGACTACCGCTAGAACTATATTGCTGTTACAACTTTTTCTTAGTTAATCTTTGAGCAAACTATATTACAACTGTTTCATATTCAAATATTCTTGTTATAATGATCTCTCCACTGGGATATTGGACATGCTATAATCTCACTTCTTTCTGAATCTCACTCGTTTTGCATCTTCATTGTTAGTAGTTACATTTGCATCTTATTACTTTGCATCCTTCATTACACACACATTGTCATATCACATAATCAAACTTATCATCTCATGAAACCTCCTGCTCGTTGCAACAACCTCTTGCCGCAGCAAACCCGCGCACGACACAACTGCTACTGAAGACTGACGTCGTCGTCGTCGACGTCGCCAGCAACAATTGTCCGAACGCTTCTTCTTCCAATCCTGACGGCGGCGGCCTCCAAACCAGTCTTACGAGGTTGCCAAAGAAAGAGAGAGAGAGAGCGCATCAGTTGGTAGCGTGCTCCTTGGCAGCCATAGCGCGCTGGTGGTGGTGTAGCTTTAAGGGGCGTTCTTCGTTCTTCGTTCTTCGCTACTCGCTCTGACTGACTTCTTCTTCCTCTTCTTCAGCCCTGGCTGCCAAAGGCCTCCTCCTTCTACTTCTTATTCTTTCTTTCCTTATATATAAGATATGATTCTCCTCACTCGCTTCAGAAAATGATGGTTCGGCGCGAGTGTCATTCTCTCTTCTTGATGATCGTTGGATATATTTTTTCACTTTTTGCTCGGTTGCATCAACATACACAATTAGATTTATTTGGGTTCGTGATCCCCCAGTTGGAAGCTTACCGACAGTACAGCTGTGTTACATTCCGTATAAATTATGTTTCTTTTGTTCGTGTTTTATAGCCGGGTGCTTCTTCTTCTTCTTCAGACAGACCGGCTTGTTGATAGCGAGAGCTGTTATGTTTGGATTTCTCAGGGGATTATTCACGCACTGCACACTGGAAGGGAGAGAGAGCGAAGAAGATGATGATGGGTTTGGTTTTTGCTCTTTTTGAGGCCTTTTCAAGACGAGTCACGTCGGCCTGATGAGCGGAGATGTTTTCGGGGGAAGTTGAGCAAGGTTTGGACACACGTACACATTGAGAACCAAAGGGGGAAACGAAATTAAAGGTTGTTTTTCGACCAACAACAACAAAAGTCGGTCGTTTTCGTTCTTGCTTCTCTCTCCTTCTACCACCCGTTTTTAGCTTTTCCCCTTCAGCGCCCTCGTGTCTTCATGCCATACCATCTCCCCCACTTGCTTTCTCCTCCTCCTCCTCCTCCCCCCATTGCAGTGATACCATCCTCAGCAGCACAAATCTCTCTGTGTGCCTGGCGGGGCTGGGTGGTGTTGACGGGCGCGCGCTCCCGGCCAGCGCTGGCTCCGTCCTAAGGGCGTGCTCAGTGCTCACAGTGCGGCGGTGGAACAAGTGGCATCATCGCCCAGCCATAGCAGCAGCAACCGGCGTTTGATACTTGTTCGCGCGCGCACGATTTCATCGAAGCGTACATTCCTTCCACTACCGACAGATTTGACTGCTGCTCTTACCACTGACTTCTATATCTGACCAGCAGCCACGCTACTCGTGCTACTCGTGCTTCCCTTGGGCGATCATTTCTAGCGCTACTACTGTAACTGCTACTGCTGCCACCGAGACCGTTACTGCTCGTGTATTACAGAGGAGCAGAAGAAGGAAAAAGAATAATGCGCACGATGGGATGCGAGGCGGAACGGAAAGAAAGAGAGAGAGAAAAGTCATCCAAAAAGTTGGAACGAGAAAAATAGAAGCGACAGTTGGTTTTTCTTCTATCTTTTTATAGCCGCGCTTATTTTTATTTCCCTCCTCTGCGCTGCTGCTCCTGGCTTCTGTTTTTGCTACCCCCAATGTTCTAAATGTCGTGTCTTTTGCGTCGTCGTCGTCGTCGTTGTTCTGCTGCAGAAAAAAGCCGGATCTCTTTTCCGTTCTGTTTGCTGGCTCAGCATGTTGGGTAACTGGAGCTCGTAACATGGCGTAAAACGGACTTTATTCGTACGATGTTGTAGAACCATGGTAATAATACATAATAATGAGGTATGGTCGCATGCCAAACGTGGAAGTTCTCTCTCCTTCCTCCTTCTTCCGCCCGATCTGATTTGATGTATTCGTAGGAGGAGAATCCTTTGCCAAGTCGACTCATTCTTACGACACGGATAGAGCAAGGAAGGAAACGAATAAAAATGAGAGGAAACTTTGTTCGCTCTCTGCAGCTGTAGGTTCTGGTTCCAATACTCCTCTGTCTCTCCAGCTCGTACGTACGTACAAGAGTCCTTCTCCTCATTTTGGAATGCAGCCAAAAACGAGAATGAACGCGAAAGTTTTCAGATATCGTGTGTGGGTGTGTGAGTGCGGCGCTTGGAACCAGATGCGTCTCGCGAGGCCATTCTCATCTTTTCAGACTTCCCTCCCTTTGTTGAAAGGAGAAAAAGGTTCCAATATGCACTCCATCTTATTATAATACACTTCTCCTCTTCTCTCAGATGTTACCGTTATTACGAGGAAGAAGAGGGTTTGCACAAGATATTATCGCCGTCGTCGACACATTCTGCGATGACGGCCGGTGTCAAAAAATCTCAAGAAGGAAATAAGGCAATCAATATTTTCTTCCTTCTTCTGCTCGCGTGAGGATCAAAATGGTGATCGATTCGTCAACTGCAGCAGAAGACAAAAAGTAGGCGCTTGCTCAATAATGTGTACACGGAAGAAGGCCAAGTCTGTAAGGAAGGGGGGAAAGTCGATTGCAACACGCGAACCGTAGAACACAAGGAGAAAGAAAGGAAGGCAGTAAGTGCAAAAGTGGAAGAAGAAAGAAGATGTTGCTTCTTCCACTTCTTCTCGATCAAAAGTCGGAATCGATCAAACTTTTGCTATTGCTTCACCGCAACAGACAAGAGGAATTAAAGACGACAGCCGCAGCTGTAGGGATGACATTATGCTATGAATTGCTAAGGAAACAATGCTTAAGACACTCTAAAAATTCGTTAATGAAGAGTCAACCCTTCCTTCCCCTGTCAGGAAAAGAGGAATCTCTTTGAATCGTCTTTTGATAATGAGAAGACTTTGTCCTCGGCGGAGTGAAGTCATGCATGTCATTGGGCCTTTTCCTTACTTTTCAAACTTTGCAGAGAGAAGAAGAGGAGGAGGAGGAAGATGCAGAACTTTGAACGAAATCTTCCCGGCATAAAATAAATGTGAGTAACAGTTTGCAGCTAGGCAAGAGAAAAGAAAATAAGGTGAGCCGAGTCTAAGGTTAGATCTTAGACGATGCGGCGTTTTTCATACAGATGAATCTGGAGGGGGATTCACCATTTTTGCTCAAGAGGACTCAGGAATGAAAATGGCTTTTCTTCTTCTTTGGATGCTCAAGGAGTAGCAGCAGCAGCAAGGGCGAAAATGAGTTTCTTCTTGTGGCAAAAAATGGAGCCTTGGGAAAACGGGCTTAGTTGGGAAGCCCCCTTTCTTAACTGTAGCTGTAGTAGAAGTGCGATGGGCCAAAGCAGTTAGAAGAAGGGAAGGGGGATCGCCGCCGCCGCGAATAGTGTGGTGCTATGACGACGAATTGGGTGCAGAAGAAGGGGATTCTGTAAGACTTTATGGTAGACTGAAGGAGGATCGGTCAGGGACGCCAGTTTGTATGATGATTGATATAGGACAATACGAATTGGCATCCCTGCAGTATGAATACCGGCATTCAAGCATAAGCATGGACTACCCAAGATCTAATACTAAACTACTGGATGAGTGAACCCCATTCTAAAGAGCTTCTCTTCTCTCCCTAAACCCATTCATTGCTTCCTTTTCCTCCTTGAACCCCGCTGACGCTGCCGTTACCTTGCCACCTCTAAATCATCCAGCCTTCAAAAAGAGATTCCAGCAGCAGCAGACATATAAAAAGGTTCCTTCAGCGACCGATGCCAGCGGAAGGAAGGAAGGGAAGAAGGAAGAAGGAGATCTCCAGCTGAGAGGAATCAACGACGAAGCCGCATGATACCAAGAAGACCATCATCATGGTGCCCTGCTAGCTACAATCCACCACTGCCTTATTCTCATCGATATTCAGATACTTTTTCGCGATTGCAGCTATATAAGAGAGAAGAAGTGCGTACGCGGTTGAAGAGAGTCAGTGCATATTCTCAAAGCCCTTCTTTTCTTCTTCTTCTTTATTTTATTGCACGGGGATTGCACACACACGCAGTCGGAAGGAACTAACTCCCCAGGCAGTGGAATAGTCGTCGAAGGAAGCAGAATGTAACGACTGCCTTAGCTCAATATACTGTGTATGGGGGAAGAAGGAGAAATAGAAGATTCCGATCGCTCTCTTCTTTGAGATTGCGGTTATTCCGTTGAGCGGCAAATGCTTTTTCCCCGCCGCTTCTTGAGCATGCAACCTGAAGATTGGTAATAAATTATACTCTCTCTCTCTTTCTCTCCTGGAGCTCTTTTCATGGCTCCCAGAAGAGATTTTCTGCTGACACAAAAGCAGTGGTGTGTGCGTGCAGAGGCTGCTGTGCTTGCACTCTATAACGGAGCAGGAGACTCCTCTAGAAGATATCGGTTTCCAGAATAAGAAAAAACCCACCACTCGTTTCAACATTTCGGTGGTTCACCGTCTTCCAAAAAGATTTCTTCCTTCCATTTCTGATTCGCTCAGGGGCACAAAAGTTCAATTTCCCTCCTGCAAACCTTAAGGAATATTGAGGGCTTGCTTCTGCCATAAATTCCCCCTTTGTGTGCTTTCTTATATCGGCTGCGAAAAGCAGAGACCAAGTAATAACCGTTTCTGATCGTCGTCTCCTTCATTCTCTGCAGCAGCTCCCATCTGTTGCACACCCACCCAAATACATTATATTATTCTATATACATACTCCACAGCGCCACTCAAGATCGGGAGGAAATTTTGTATCTGTCGGTGACACTCTCTGCAGAAGGAGGAGGAGGAGTCACCAAACTTGGAAAAGGAGAAACAATTCTTTAACCTCGGAATCGATAGTGGTGGCAAACAAGAAAGTATCGGTCTGCTATTTTCCTTGCAAAGTGGCCATGCAATGTGCCAAAGCCAAAGTCTTCTTCTTCTTCTTCTTCGTCATTCCTCACCGGGTGAACAATACTTTCCACTTTCAATTTCACGGCGAAAGGCAATTTTTCTTTTCGACAGCACAGATTGTTATGCTACGTTTTTGCCTGCTGCTGGAAAAGGAAGAAGGGGAAAATGATGTTTTTGCTTCAGCGATTCCAAAGCTTTTACTGATGATGGTGAAAGGAAAGATGGAATATAATGTGTTTCGGGATCTTCTACTACTTTCACTGCTGCTATTCTTATACAAGACGACGACATGCACGATCAAAAATTGTATACGAAACAAGCTTTTAAGACTCGTGTAAACTTTTCCCGTTTCTAAAATGAGACATCGAAGGAAAACTTTTAGCTGCTCCAAATTGCCTCGTTGAAAAAGAACGTCTTTGTATATCGTACATAAAACTAGTACGAGAATGCAACAGTTAGTTTTAAAACTCCATGCATGTATTCATAACCAGTGTGGGAAGAGAGAAGAAGGTTTTCCCGATATTCGGTTGAAGGCTCATCCCTAATGCACATGGATACACCTACAAAGGAACTTTCACCGCTGTTTTATCATACGCATATACCTTCACTTCGTTGGCTGTTCTGACCGCATAGTAATGGACTCCAACAAGTTGTCGCTGCTATGGTAAAAAGTGCCTTTGTTCTGTTCTGGTCTAACCTAATTCTCCGTTGCAAGTGCCGGTAATGATGGTAGTAGATCAAGTCGCAATCCCCCAGCAGAAGCCTAATTCCGACGCACTCACTCACTCCCCTCCCAATTCTGTTTTGACTTGATTGACACCCTTTCTGTTTTCGGAGAACCGGCTCAATGTGGATTACATTATTGGGAGGAAAGACAAAACCCCACTGCCACTGACGTCGCTACACAGCTCTGTATGACTATGTGTGTGTGCTGCTACTACAGCTCTCCTACTTCTCCTCTCTATTCCGGGGATTAGCCATCACATGATCGACAGACAGCTGAAGAAGAAGAAGAAGAAGAAGAAGAAGAAGAAGAAGAAGAAGAAGAAGAAGAAGAAGAAGAAGAAGAAGAAAGAACCCATTCGATGATACAACTAGTCGTATAGCTGCCAAACAGCAAAGGCTTATTTCCCCCTTTTTTTCCAGCCTGCTAGTCAAACACAGATTCTGCCTTCATCAAGTTTTGCCATCATCATCAGATGTCTGTTTGCTCCTCTTCAACTACTGTATACTGCAACATTTTGGGCTGCTTTTGTCTTCCCTTCCTTCCCCAGTCTAATACATTATTCATTGCCAATCGAACCTTCTTCTTTCTTTCTTTTTCAAGCTTTATTACCCTCGTGCTGAACAAATTGTCGTCGCCTCTCCTTCTTTTATCTTTTCTGGACTTTTTTCGTAACAAGTTTTCATTCGTCGCCGAAAGAGAAAAGGAAACTTTTCGTTTTTCGGCGATGATTGAATTTCTGGAGAGCATTAAAACTTTCGTTTTCCAGTCTGTAGCTATTTTTCGATTCCTCGCTACACTGGAAAATGACTTTTTGTTACGTATATATGTAGGACTGTCGTCCCCCTTTTGAAGGGAAGAAAATACTTTGAAAAGTATACACACACAGACACACTACTGTTAACTCGAGCCAAATTTAGTTTACAGCTATTTTATATATCCGAAACTTTTAGCTGTGAAATTGTTCTTTCCCAAGACTTCAATCTTCCTCCTCTTTTCTGGTTCAGTGCATTCATTTAGATTTGCATTTTTATGTCTTTGGCGCCAACGACATTGTTTTCTTTCTTTCTTTCTCTTTGCAGCAGCAGCTCGAGTAGGAGCAAAAAAGCGATTCAAAGAAGACGAGAAGATAGCAGCGAAGGTTTCAAGCGCCCGAATCTGTTTTCGCAGCCCTGCTAGCTGCTATAAAGATGGAAAAGAAGAAGAAGAAGGGACAGAGAGAGAAGGAAAAATAACTTTCTTTCTCCTTCTCAGCTGCGTCGCAGAGATTAAATTAAAATGGAAGAATCCCACGACGGCAACGAAGACTTACTTCTTCACCCGCCCAAAAGAAAGAAGGAATAAAAAGAGGCTTCATTCTCTCTCCACATCTCTTTCTCGCCTTTCTTCTTTCCTTCTTCTCTCCTCAGCGGAAGCCTTAATTTGATCTCTTTTCATACGAGATTGGAGACTCAAAATTCTTTTTTCCTCTTGAATTGTCAAATGAGTTTCTTCCACTGCTTTCATGCCTCCCAAATATATAGAGAGAGCGACTGTCGTTTTTGTCGCAGCAACAGGAGAAGAAGGAAAGCTGGTTTATTTTGGGTTTTCTGCAACAGGTGCTGGATATTGGTTTAAGAAGAAGGAACTCAGGTTGAGCATTAGAGGAGGAGAAGAAATATATATTACACGTATAATATTGCCTTCCTTCTCCAAACAGCCGTAAATGTGACTTTATTCCTGCTGTGGCAATAACGATCAGAAAGGCAATTTCTTGCACACAAACACACAGAAACTGAGATAGGTAATATCAAAAAGACATTTAGCCACCACGAGCTCTTTATAGTCACAAACAAAAGCTCCCTTTTAGCGATAAGAAGAAGAAGAAGAATAAACGTTTTCTACTAAGTAATGTGCTTTTTGCAATTGCTTTCGCATTCAGCCTTCTTTGCTTACGTTTGCACTTTAAGCCGGAAATTGCGGCGTCGGAGCCCCTAGCAAGTGTAAGTGTATAAGTAGAGCAAAAAGAGGGATCGAGAACAAGAAAAAGTTAATTAATCTTGTGGGGATCATTTGATCTCTTTCTCACACTTCTCCTTTAATAATAATTCGTTTAATGCGATAGACACGCTCAAGATCCTTCATACAACAGTTGGTCGCGTTGCATTATCTCTTGCTTTTACGCCGCTCTCAAGTGGCAACATCGGACGGGGCTTTAAGTGCGCCGTGGCATAAGGATTGCAAGGAGCAACAAAGGCAGTAACTGTGAAGCACAGCGTTGGTATTGGACGCACTCATGTAACTGAGCTCTAGGGTTATCTCTTGTGCTCTGCTCTGAGTGGCGAACACCCTCAGCTGCTGCTCTCCAGGAGGAGGAACCCAATTTCCTCAGATTGTTCTTCTTTCGTCTTTATGTCGCTCCCATCTATTTTTCATTCTCCTTTCCTTTCCTTTCTTTTTAGTGTCCATTCAAAAGTTGTAGAAGACAAATTGCCTTCGGTATAAGTTTTAAGACGTGGAGGATCTTCTTCAGCACCCACCTTTACAGAATGGGGCACCAGAGATACATAATCTGCAGTCGTACTACAATACATGGAGAACCCTCGACGAAAACTTTGCAGACGGCGCTTGTAGAAGACGAAGAAGTGTATCGTACCTTTTTGCTCCCGCTTTTGTCTTTCGATCGTTGTTTCTATCTCCTTTCACGTCGTTTCTTCTATGCATGACAGCAAGGGCACAAAGCCTTTTCTCGTCGTCGTCGTCATCGTAGTGCATAAAACGTTTTCAAGAAAGGAGAACTTGAGTTGCGAAAGAGGCTTCTAGAGAAGAAGGAGAAGCAGAAAGGTTGACAAAGACAAATGATCCGGTCTTGTAAAAGGGATTGTTGCCCCCGTGCAAGTCAAGACGTTAAAAAAGATTTGCTCCTGCAAACTGTATGGATATGTAGATAGAAAAGGAGGAGATGGATGAGTGAACATAAAACGACGAAAATAGCTCACAACGTGTATGCATAAGCCAGTCAAAGTACAGCGAAATGAAGCAATTAATATACTTCAACCATGCTAAATACATAGTAAACGGCTCAGCAATTTAAACGGAAGCACACCTTCTTCTTCTTTTACATACATCATTCACTGTTATCGGCTATTTGTTGTTTCGCTGCCGCCGCCTCTACCTGTCGATATATTGACATTATTACAACAACAACAGCGACGACGACGACGTCGCTACAACTACCGAGACTTCTTTTTACCATTCTCTCTTGTCGGAAAATGGAAAGTAATAGCCATCTACTCAAGAAAAGAAAGAGCAAATGACTCAGCTAACCAGGGAGGAGGAGGAGGAGGGCATGCTCAGGCAAGTGCACGACAGTTTGTTATTGTTGTCGTCTTGCTTTGCATGCGGACGTAACGAGACACGTAAGAAGAAGAATGTCACACGAACCAAGTGGGCAGTCACGCTAACGAATTCTTCGGCTTTGTCGAGTTATTCTTCCTTTGGGGACACCTGTTTGCTTCGCCCAAGGCTGAGCTTTATGCAGAGCTCGGGAATGTAGCCAGCCGATTATTGACTTTCCTTCCTCAGTTCCTTTTATCTTAAGCGTGTTCGACATATTGGATCCTGTGGGTTGTTGCCAGCAGCCAGAATGAGCCTTCTTACTACTTTCTCCATTCTATTGCTTCTTCTGCTTGTGGCAATATCCACTACAAAGCACAAATATACTACCACTGCAGAAGGAGAAGCTAACCCATACTCGAGCACAGACTTCTCCCCCCTTATAAGACGCACCCTCATAGCAGCAATATCACTATACTGCACCACCCATCTATTACAATACACAGCCTCCTCCTCCTTCTCTTGTGTCTATTTGTATTGTCAAAATACCTTCATCCTCCTCCTCAGAAGTGAAAGCTCCTATCGATGCTTCTTCTCCTCCACTCACGCACCCTCTCACGCCCATTCTCCCTTTTGGGTTGTCGTCTTCTTCTAGTCCGCTCAAAAGCACGTCTTGTGTGCGATTGCGTGCGTGAGCCGTCCGAAGGGACAGAAAGTGCCTGGAAAGTTGGTAGGAGGGAGGAACAGAGAGGAGGACTAGGAATGGTTTCCCGCCAAAACTGGAAAGAGAAAGCAGGGGAGGCGGAGGAGTTCAAATTGGCCAATGAGAGAGCTGCCGCTGAACGGAGAGAGTCTACGCGTATAAATGCATTTTTTACGTTCATAGTTGTATATTATTAGTAATTATTGTTATGATTTTTTAAACACTGTTACATGATGCCATTTAGAAAAGAAATAGTATTGTACAAAACCTAATTTCACATATCAAAGCCTAAGTGTTAATATTTCCATGTGTTATGAAACCCCCAAAAATATGCCATTATATTCCAGATATAGGAATATAAATAAACAAATGTTACAGGTCTTCTTGACATTATTATCTGTTGTTCACCTAAGTTTTCCACCATCAACGTGACATTACTTGGATTCACTTGTCAGAGTCCCTTAAACTTTAATATCCAAACTTTTCCTATTTTGTCCCTAATTGCCCTTTCTCTCTTTCTTCTTCTGCTGTCCAAACCATCCGTCATTTGAAGTCGTCACGACGAGGACACTTAATCAAAACTTTGCTCATGTTCCGATGCTGCTGCTGCTGCTGCCTTTTTCAACAGTTTGAGAGACAAGCTGCTGCCTGCTGCTGAGCAGATATCAGAATAATAACAACAGCATGACCACTGCATGAAAAAGCAAAATACACGACCACGATATTTCACTTCCACACGCGAGCTACATTTCAAAACAAGAGATATACATTACAGCCAGGTTGATACGAACAGAGCAGAGGTTGCTGGTCCTAGCCTTGTTCAAGAAACATGCCATCTGAGGAAATGTGAAGAAGGAAGAGTGACTGACGTACAGTGGCCAGTTTTTAAGACTTTAAGAGCACGAAAGAGTTTTCTCTCTTCTCACTTTTTACCTTAGATATTAGCAAGAGGAGCAACAGCAGCAATGAACCTGTTTTTGATCATTGAAGAATGTCAGGGGAGCAAAATCGATGGTCACAATGCAGCAAGAAGATATCACTTTTTTCGTCCGAGGAAGGCGGGTGCAAATTCTCGACGCGCTTTTGGGACAAAATGTTGCTGATCCGATTTGAGTGACAATGTCCGATAATAGTCTTGGAAGGGTTGCCATTTATTATACAGTTCCGTCTAAATTGTACTGTGATTGATATAGAATGTAGAGTGTAAATGGCAACTCTTTAGTTGTAGCCTGTCCCCTTTTCTTCAACCTGTGAAAAATATCGACGAAAAAGCAATGTAAAGATGACTTGAGGGTCACGCAACAAGCGCTATGACAGAAAATAACCTGCTGCGGCGCGAAGGCAATTTTGCCGCAACAAGGGAACCCTTTTTTTCTTTGAATACGGATTGATCTGCAATGCAAGGTACAAATGCTGCAACAAGCTATTTTAAAGGGCCCTTTTCCTCTGCTTGTTTGGGTATTCAATCGACATTCAAATTCAATTCCGCATTTTAAATCTCTGGGGACGCACAAACACCATAATTGAATTCCTCTACACGGCCCTATTACCCAGGCTCTCATCTCTCTCAGGGGGAAGATCTAGTAGAGGGAGATGGAATTATATAGACAAAGTTTCATTGTCTTTCTTCTTCTTCTTCAAACAAGCTCATACCAAGTTATAACGAGCTTTTTCTCTTTCTCCTTCCCCTTGCAGCCAGCAACTCATTTTCTGAAAGTCAAAAGCTAACGAACCACAAAGAACCATCATTCTTGAAAAGAGAGAGAGAGAGGAAATTTCGACTACTTGCGCCCAACATATCCGACATCAAGCAATTTTTCGTCTCCCTCTTCCTTTTTGAAACCAAGTCTGACTATTTCACTGCTTTTCTCCACCTCTATTTGTGCCTACCGAAGACCTCTTTCTTTCTCTTTCATGTCAAACCCTCTCTTTACCCGGGGTTAGAGCACAAAAAGGGGGAAAAGAAGCAAAGCCAGCCAGACTTTGTTTACACACACACATAAGAAGAAGGAGGAGGCTGAGCAACAGCTCGAGGAAAAGAAGGAACTCGACAAACACCTTGGAGACTTTTTTCCTTCTTTGAGGCAAAAGTCTCCTCTTCTTCTAATACCCTTGGGGGATTTGCGTTGATGGTAATCCTCTTGAATGTGCGAGCTCTATTCAAAGCATGAAAACGGCTACATACACATCATCAGTGCTGATACATAAAAGCTTGATGTGACTGGGGACACTTGGCAAATGTAAAAGGACGGAGATCGAATCCCGCTTTAAAAAGGGTCAATTTTGGCGAAAAGTCATTCACTTACTCAGCTCAAATTCCTTTGAGTGAGGTGCAAATTTTTTTGCTTTAAAATGTGTTCCTCAAAACGATTATAGTAATGAATGGCACGTTACAAGGACATAAAAGAAGCCATCTTGAAAATGATGTATAATCCTCTAAGGCTGAACCGATTCTACAGGCTATATTTAGCCCCATTTCTTTTCGCTCTCCTCCGATCGATCCTGGCGTTATCCACGCACAATGGCCTTCTTTTTATTCTCATTCTGCGGCAACAAAGTTTCTTCTACAATGTCCCTTGAATAGATATTCCAGAGAGTTTGATTTATGATGCGATTCTCTTCCCCCTTCCCGCATATTTGCATCATTTCTGCCTTTGGTGATGGCAGCATGCAAACGAAGGAGAGAGAGAGAGAGAGAGAGAGAGAGAGGCGACGATGATGGCGATGTGCCAAAAGTGTCTTCACCTTACTTCCACTCCTTCCTTCTTCCCTCCAACAGGGTTGTTCACCCTACTTCTTCTTCTCCAAGAGGAGAGCTGAGCCACCGCTACGGCCGTTGCTGAGTTATGGCCACTTGAAATTCCATTTGCACTGCCACGAAAACATTCCTCATATATCAAACCTGTTTTTCTCACACTCACTCGGAGCAGAGAGAGAGAGAGGCTGTGGTGGGCTGCTGAGGTTGACTGGCGCAAACAGGCTTTCAGTAGGAAGAGATTTCCATGGAAGGAAGAAGAAAGAGAGCATGTTTAACAAACAACTTTTGACTTCATCATCATGATTCTAGGGGATGCTATACATACAATATCTGGCCAGAATAACATTATATCCACCTTAACATGAATCCAAGGTGTCAGCCCTACATTGTACTTCCCTTGGGACTTTGATGGATCTTCCCTCCATTTCACTCGATGGCATCTCCATCATTTCATTTTTCCTGCCCTCGTCATCACCGCCCGCCGCGGTCTTGATATCGGTATCTCGTTTCCGCGTCATGGAGCAATTAGCAAATTCCCAAAGGAAGAAAGAAAGAAAGCCGTCCTGGGTTTAATAGTGGGAATGGTGGCATTTTTTGTCCCCGTCTACGTTTCCCCCTCAGTTACAGCAAAGAACGGATGACGTATTACTTAGAAGATTGTTGCTCTCTTTTAATCCTCGTTTCTTTTCAAACATGAAGCTGCTCAAATGCAAAACACAAGCTCTATACTTTAGAGAAGATTCTTAATTGATTAGTTTGAGTAAAGTTCATGCAATACCATCTCCAAACATGCTCTTTTTGCACCAAAGACAGGCTCCTTCACATCAATTATTAAAGAGGTTTGCTTCTCTTTTGGGTGCGGTTTTGACATCTCCTCCTCTCTTGTTGTTGCAAAATGAGAGAAGAGTGTTTTCGATCCTAATGAGATCGAACATGAAAAGGAAGAGGATCATCAAAAGAGAGTGAAGGAACGCTATACGTCTGGATCTAAGGAGAGAGAGAGAGAATGAACGGGCTATTTGTTGCTGGGGCAAAAAATATAGTAAGACGCGCCTTTTGCAGGAAATGGACGAGCTCCATTTTCAGCGTTTTGTTTCTTTCACCTTTTGTGGATCTCATTCGTAGTTTTTGCCCCTCCTTTGTGGTCTTAACGATTTCACTCGTTTGGGAAAATGAAGCCGCTTTTTGTTCGGCCTCATGAGCGATTTCCGCGCTGGACTTTGATCGTAACCTTTTTTGGGGGTGGAGGTCTTAGACAAAGAATCGGACAAAGGAAAGACCTTTTAACACAAAACTGGGATATTTTGTTTACCTTTACTACGAAGCTACAATTTTCATATAGTATTCTACGAAAGTGGATTAGAATACCACACTCTCTACTTATGCCACATAAATAGCTTCCGTAACATTGAATATCTTATCCGCTTAAAACGTCACACGCGAGGATGCATTTAAACTTTAATTCTTAAATTCGGAGAAGCCTTTTTTCAACATGGGAAATATTCCTTCGGCCGATGGTGATCATAATAATTATTCCAAATCCTTGGAGGGTCTGAACGATTTTCTCGCCACTATTCGATTATGTAAATTTCCATCTGGAATGAGGAAGAAGCCTCTCAAGAGACTTTAGCATAATATTCGACGACTTGTGGCTTATTTAAGCCTTATGGCTGTCTCAACAGCTGGTTTTAAAAGAGACCAGTTTATGGGAAGGCTTTAAATTGACCCTAGATCCCAAAACGAGCTGTGCTTTATAAAACTAGGTTGTATGTGATGATGGAGCCATCAAATCCTGGAGGGTGAAAAAAATCAAGCCAGGCGTATAAAACTTTAGAGAGGAGAGGTTTTAATGGTTCTATTGCTCTTGAAGTCTTAAAGAAAACAACTCTTGCAGTAGCCGACTGGGGAATATAGTAGTTGAGAAGCAAGGGATGGAAATGGCCAATAAAGCAGCGGCAGCAAAAAGAGTGAAAAGAGCAAGAGGTTTATGGCTTATTCGGCCTCTCTTCTCCGCTCTTTACAACATTCGCACCATTATATTCAAGTGGCAGCAGTGGCAGTGGTAGCAACAGGCCAAAGGCCAAGACAAGAAATGCGCCAATAGAAAATAAGACTTAAAGGGGGTCAGAGGGAGGCTGTAAAATGGCTAATTTAAGCCCGGCGTCGGCAATGCTGAAATTGCTCTACGTATATTCACTGCTTTGCTGCTTTTATGGCCGCATGGGTGAAAGCAAAAAAGTGAAGCGGCGGCATCGTGTGCGACTATTCATTAAACAAGACAAAAGGGAGCTGCTATGGCAAAAAAGAAGATTAAAGCGTGTTTAACTTGGTTGGAAAGCTCTAAAACGATCCAGTCATCATCTGTTTAGTCATTAAGCAAAATCGATCAGCCTGGATACAAAAACTCTGGTCGCACCTTAAACTTTGTTGGCCAGGACGGGGAAAAGCAGGAGGATGACTCTGGAAATTTGAATTCTAAAAGGGAAGATGAGACAGCAAGTGTAGGAAGTAGCCTACTCATCCTTTTACATAACATGGAAGAAGAGTAATCAGACAAAAACCGAGTGTATAATAATATTCATATCCAGGTTGTTGTTGCTGCTGCTGCTTCTTCGTCTTCGTCTCTTGCACGCAATAGTTGAGCAACATGTTTTGCTGCAGTGAAGAAAAAGGTTCCCTTTCCCTATTCAAGGAAAAGTCCTTTTGTGTACACCGCTGTACCATCGTTCTTGTTTGACCCCTTGCTGCTGCTGCTGCATTCTCCTAGTACAACTCGTAGTCTAATCTATAGAGTAGTAGTCCAGCGTCGCTGCCTGAAGGCTGAGACAACAACTCAGGAAATAATGTTGTTTTCTTCTTCTTCTTTGGTTGCACCAGTTGCTGCTAGCTGAGTTTCTTCAGGAAAAGGCTGCAGGGGGATTGCTGTTCCTTTTGACCATTGCTTGTCATTAGGGCGACTACTATTCTCTTTCAAGTACGAACACTGTTGCTGCAAGAGACTGTCATTTCATGGCTTACAATCACTGAAGAACATTTTACGTTTGAGATGAACCTTAAGATTTCTCTTCCCCCCTTTTCAACTCATAATCGAAACGAAAGTCGGTCCATTAAGTGAGTCTGACGTCTTTTTTTCCAGTATTATATATCCATCCATCCGTTTTTGAGCTCTTTCATCTCAACTTTTTTTCCTCCAAGTGGCTTTCTCTCTCTCTTCTCTGCAAACTGGATACGTGAAATATAGTGGGTAACAGGCAGCGGCGGCTGACTTTACTAATAGAAATATAAGATGGAGCTTGGAGAATAAGAAGCTTCTCTTGCACTGGAAGCAGAACATGATCTAAAATTGTAATTAAACCACTAAAGAACATCAAACCTCCCCATTCCCCACTTGTGAGAGGGATTCCATCATCTTAGCTCGTGTGCAATTTCATTTCTCTCTCTTCCCAAGAGCAAGAAGAAGAAGAAGGATCTCTCTTGATGTGAGTGAGTCGGCTGTTGCTCAACAAAAAGATCCTTTATATATATTTCTACTCCTCACTGTATGTGGGTGTGAAGTGAAAGAAGAAAAGTAAAAAATACAATGTCAGCTGTGAGTGAGCGGAAGAAGAAAAGAATGAAAAGTCTGTCAAGAAATATTATGCTCCTCCTCCACTGCTGACGGTAAAAAGAGATGATGAGTAGAAAAGTGGAAGAAATGAGAGCGACCCGTAAAACGGAATCCGATAAAATCCTGTCTCTCCAATCTAGTGGCAACACCTTCTGTGATGGTATTATTATCATTTTTTGCTCTCCTCTCCCTTAGTGCACATAATGGAATCTTCTTCTTCCTCTTCTCCTGTTC
This sequence comes from Tisbe holothuriae, assembly GCA_900659605.1. Taxonomy (NCBI): domain Eukaryota; kingdom Metazoa; phylum Arthropoda; class Copepoda; order Harpacticoida; family Tisbidae; genus Tisbe; species Tisbe holothuriae. The sequence continues at coordinate 19,516 of LR139437.1, read as the reverse complement.
GTGTGTGCACTCCGTTCATTTCCGTCAATCTTCCTCATTCCAAACATTGGTATTGTGTTTGTACACGCAGTGCACACTGGTTAGATCTTATTATATATCTTCCCCCTTCAGCCCTTTAGTCTTTCTCTCTCCCTCAAGAGACTTGAAGGAAGCTAGGAGGAGAAGCAACAGCTTCGGGAGGAGGATGCAAACAGAGCCGAAACCAGATAAAAGAAAGGTTGCATTAGATTCCCAATGAATATTTAATGCTCACCTATCGATCTTAGGGAGAGGAGAAGAAAAAGAACCCCCTTTGGCTAATCATTCGTACATTCTGATCACAATCTCTGACCTTTTATATGCATATTGTGGTCATTAACTGCTCCCTGAGCGGCGTTTTGTCCTCCTCGCTTCATATGATGATGGTCTTATCATCAGCTTCATTTTTCCTCCCCGAGGAGGAGGAATAGGATCTTCTTCTTTTTCTTCCATGAATAGCAATGAGAAAGCAGATTAGCCCAAGATGATGGTCGTTTAAGGCGAGCTGACAAGACCCAGACCATCATAAAGAAGAAGGAGGAGAAATTCACCAGAGATTTTCGGCCCTATTATCATCATTATCGTCGTCGTCGTCGTCCAGTAAATGGCCTTGCAAGCGGGCGGCTATAATCGCCAGTTTTCAGAGTAAAGTCCCTCCAATCTGGGACAACGACGACGGCAAAATGGGTTTTAACTTGTTGAAGTGGGCAAAAGGAGCCATAAAATCAAGACCGAGCTGATGTTAAAAAGTGCACCAACCACCCCTGCCTACTACTCACGAAAGTTGAGGGAAGTGCATCATTGCCGTGTACACTTTCAGAGAGCAAAGTGTGCATAAAATCCTTCTTGCTGGAAATAGAAATGCTTACTTCTCCCCTTCTTCCTAAATTGGCCTTGTGGGAAGGCGAATAATAATGATAATATTCCGCCTCCTTCGGATCCTCGCATAGTTTTGGGTTTTTGCTTGCAGGAATGATGCTCTTTTATCATCGCAGCACTCTTGCAAATGACGACGACGAAGGAAGGGAGGGAAGCGGCTGGAATGTCGGAGGGGAACCCTTTGCTTGCTTTTCGGCTTTTCATCAAACAAATGGAAATCGTGGCATAAGAGCGGGAGAGAAGCATGTTTACTACGTACGTACGTCAGAAGATCGGATCCAAATAGATCAGAATAGATGAATAACGAGGGGAAGAAAGAAAAGACCATTTGCGGCGAGCGCGCTACAGATTGAATGCTTCTACAATCCATCATAAGATTGAATTCGTATACGTTTAGTACGACGATGATCATAACTCGTTTACATCCTCTAACAGTTGTCGGACGAAGGCTAAATGCCATTAAAAGCCTTTTCCTCGTATTATTATAATGTTATGTGAAATGAAGCGTGATTTTTTGTTTCCAGAGTATCATTGATCGTCCGCCGCCGCTGCTGTCAACGAGATCTATTTTCGAGAGCCCAAAAGTGAATCACGAAAATTGATGATGATGCTTTTGCAATGTGAAGGAAAACGCAATGGTATTAGATGCACAACGGAGCTTGTACTAAACCACTGTGCTCAATATTTGACTCCCGCACTCACTGTGACCCCTTGGAGAAGAAAGCAAGCACATGATTTAATTATGCTCACTCGTGTTCTCGTACAGCGATGACTCAACGTCTAAAATGTGATTAGCACTCCTCTCCGTATATCTCTCGAGTTTCGTTGGATTCGATCCAGATATATTTTCTCCTCCGTGTGGGAACCCGAGATTAAAAACTATTGTCGTTGGCAGCGGCGGCGACCTTTTCGCAAAACTGGGACGGATCCAAAAATGACTTTGACTGATAAAACAATGATAAGGGCAGCAAACCGCCGAATGCCACGCGTCACTCCAGGGGATTTTTATGTCTGTTGCTGCTTCATCTGCTGGGATTGAACAAATGAATGACTCCTTATCTTCACTTTGACAAATTCCGTTCGGCAAATGATGGCGGTATAATCCCCGTAAATGTGCTTCTCCTCTCACTGCACATAACTTAGGATTTGTAAGAGCCCCAATTTGTAGATAGCTCCACATTCACACGTGCCGTAAAAAGGGAATTTATTGCCAATTAATGGCCCCATATTTCTCCTACTCCTCCGTCCAAGGTGCTGCTGCATGTTGCTGTAATTTCTCCAGAGACCCTTCATCAATGTTGCATGTTGTCGGATCGAATGGCTTGAATCTGTCTCGTTTTGAAACGGAAGACTTTTGTATAAGCACACAAATGAATGAAACACACCCTTTGTTTTCAATGTGTCCTGGCCATTAAAAATGCAACAGAGCTGCTCTTGTGTATCTTTACATTTCCCAGTGGAGGAGTGCAAACGGGGGTCGTCGTTTTCCAGCTCGCAGATTTCTTTTTTATGACTCTTTGGCAATGTTGTTGTTGTTGTTTTGGTCCCAGGAGAGGTGTCACTACTCCACGGGAGGAGGGGGAAGGAACAAGATGAAGCCATTTGAGAGCGGTAGCAACATTGAAAAAGCTTTTGCTATCTCTCTACACACTTTTGAATTCTGATCATGCCATATCTACCTTCTTTCTTCTTGTCTCGTCTCGTTTTCTTCTTCCTTGGCTGCTGCCACAGTTCGTTTCCATTCTCCCGGCTTCACGTCCGATATATTGGAGATCCTGATATAGTTAGACGTTTCGTTGTGTTTCAAGAAGAAGAAGAGAAGGGTGGAGGAAGACGAAAGTAGAATAGTAGTTGTAGACTCACTCAGTCGTAGATCTTTTTTCACCTACTATTCTTTTTCCTTGTCTTTTCAGACTTTTTTCCCGTTCTCTGCCGTCTCCAACTTGTAGCTGGGTGGAAATATCGGGATTTCTTCTTCTTCTTCATTCTCCCATTTCTTTTCTGGTAGAGAAAGAAGTCAGATGAGGGTTGAATATAAATCGAAACGAGGTTAAATTGTTTTGCAATTGTTTTTGCTATCGAAACGGACACCTTTTGTCTTCACATACAACGTACCGTTTGAATTAATGCAAGCTGCAAATCGTACCAATTAATTCAAAGCATCTGCCGCCCCCATAGAACACTAAAGCGCATTTCCTCGTTTACAATAGAATCGGTTAATTTCCGCATATTCAAGCCAATTAGCACATGATGGAGCATCCTCCTCCACCTCCTTATCTCCTTGTGTTTAACCCCAATATAACCTGTTTGAGCAAACATCTGTCAACAGCGGCTGAGCTCGGGGCATGAAATTTCCCCCTTCCTGCAAAAAGCATCATTGTCTCAGCTCAGCTGCTTTGCATGATCACGGCCAGCTGAGCGAACGGACTCAGGATAGATAATAATGTTGTTGCTTGTTCAAACTTGCTTCCGGTCACGACCTGAAAAGAAGGAAAATACATTATCAGGCTGATTTCCGTGTGCTTTCATTTCCGTATTCTTCCGTGAGTAGCCTGCTCTACCAACTGCTGGCCAGCAGCTGCTCTCCTCAGGTGCCATTGAAAGATGCTATGATTACAGACATTACATAAAAGTGCTGCTTTGTCTCAACATTCGTCAAAAGTGGTTGCATGATGCTATTATTAGCCAGCGGAGGTCATACATGGATAGGTATGCTCTTGTCCGATACGCTCGAGCGGAGCAACAATGTTGGATCGAAACTACATTTCCGGCGGGTCACTTTTTTGCCTCGTTCTGTGTTTGTCAATTACATAACAGCAGCAGCAGCAACATCGATCGCCCGAATATTTGATCAATCAAGTTTGTTCCCATGAAAAAATAGATAGACACACACACAAGGTTCATTCTCTTCTCACTGCGGGTGGCTCTGCGATGATTTTCGTATGCCACCCTTGAGTGGTGCACGGCGATTCGATTCGGGAAGAATTCTAACGTGAAAGCTTGCAGCTACAACAACAACAACAACAAAGGTCTTCTTCAATGATAAAGTATATGGTTGACGACTGTCACACTCCCACCTTCAATAACAAACGAAAGCGAAAGATGAAGAAATGAGAGAAGGCGATGTTTGTTGGGTTTGAAAGAGAGAAATGGCTTTTGATGAGATGCGAAAAGGAGATAACGGGAATGGTACACGAGACAATATTGGACTTAACCTTTGAAACAGCATTATCAAACCATGTCGTTCTCCCATCTTATGGACATTAATGTTGAACCAAATATCCTTGTATACGTCCCGAGTGTCTCTGTAACCATAGATGTGTTTTGTTTCCTTTCTACCTTCCTTCTCCACGTTGTTGCTACATCTCTTGTATCAACTGTTGGAATCTCGTTCGTCTTGTGCGTGAAGAAGAAGAAGAAAGTTGTAACGTCTTCTTCCTCCGAGATCTCGTCCAAGAAGTCAATCGTCCGAAAGAGATAAAAGTTCTTCTTCTTTCACTCAGTCCAGTCGATGACTCATCAGAAGGAATGAGGAAATAGAAGAAGAAGAAGAATCGACCGGAGGAAGTCCATTTTTTCATCAGGAACTTTGGAAGTACATTTGAGGGAAGAAGAAGAACTTTGTCCAATATGGGCGGTTTGGTTTGGAATAATATCATATATAATATCGGCTCTTTCAGCGTCTAATGGCATCGTTCGTTTGTTGCTCTATTCAGAGCTCTCTGCGATTTGCTCAGCAGCTTCTTTCCATCGATGGCAGCGGCGTCATCCGGAAGTCAATCCAGCCTTTGCTCAGCCTCCTTCCGGCCTTCTCCTAGCACGTGGCTGAGCAACATGACTTCCGACAGCAACAATTCACTTTCCTTCTTCTTCTTCTTTTCTCATGATGAGCATCTGATTTTCTATGCGAATTGCAGTTTGCTCGGCACACGACGACGACACAGCCAGAGCAGAGAGGCTTTCTCTTCTCTTTCTTTATTCCGATTCCCGCTGCGATTGCCGGCGTATATAAATTACGCCCCCTTGACAGCTTGAATGAGCAGCAGTGGGAGGTGGAGAAAAAGAAGAAGCAATCTCGACGCACTTCGTATTTCTATCTCTTGGCCGCTTGCTTCAGAATCAGCATGCATTGCAAACAAGAAAATAAAACAAGTCAGTGTTGCTTCAATCTCGGATTTCCTGGAAGGAGAGACAAACCAGAGCGATTTCTCCATAAATAGAAGTCCTTCCGCTAAAACCATCCATGGACCTCATACTTCGCCCCCTTTTAGAGCTACTTTTTGTCATTTTTTGACACTTTTTCAATGGCTTTTTCTTTTTCCGTGAGTCACTCCGATGAGAATGGCTTCTTCTTCTGCCACTTGAGAAAAAGAAGAAGAAGAAACTCTGGCTCCCCACCGAGAGTTAAAACAAACACTCGAGCTAAAGACCGTCGTCGCCGTTGCTGGCATAACGTAAGCTCCTAAAGAGGGAGCAGGGGAGAGGAGGATACTTTATATCCAAACATAAAAAGCGGTTTAGCCTCGTATGCAGAAGTACGTGTGGCAGCGACCGCAATAATGAAATGCACGCAACTGTTGTTTGGTGGGAAAGAAGAGAGACCAACAGAGTGCAATAAACATCCCGGGATCAGACGCAGACGACGGCGATGTGTGTGATACATTATTGTCAAGTGCTCTCCTCGGCCAAAAAAGTATCATAATGTTGGCGTTCGACGGTTCGTTGGCAGCACGGTCATTGCATGAGAATAACGTACAATTAAGCCATCGATTTGTCATCGGCTTTTTTTCTAACGAATTGCCCCCAAGGTATGAAAACAAAAGCGACTCATCATCTTCCATATGTGTGGAGTTGAAATATCCTGCGGGGGGATCAAACGCAAATAAAAGCGTTTCAAATTGACGGTGAAAACTCCGTTTGAGCAGCTGTCGAAAATGGTTTTCAATGACACGAGCACAACATTATTGTCTCCACATGAAGATCATCTTTCAAAGGAATTAAGGCGTTTTAAAACTCTCTTTTGCGGCATCATCATCATCCTCGTTGACAATAGACTCGCACACACGAGCAGGTGAATGAAAAGGAGACTTCAATTCTTTGACCGGGTTTTTGGTGTTGTAAACAACTTTTTTGTATTCATATGTCACAAAAGGCGGCGGCGGTTGTTGTTCTTTCTTCCATTATGTAGCATGTGAAGGTAGCAGCAGGTGAAATCTCCATTCTTATGTCATTTTCAATGGCTTTTATATGTGTTTGTTTGTCGAAGTTCCTTAAACATGCATTAAAAAGTGGAGCATGACCGCAATTGCAAGTGCAATGAATGCATCCGCTCTGCAGCTATCAAAAGAACGTCTTTGCCCTTGAGGGGGAAAAAGTGTAAATAATGCTGAATGGATTCCTTTTTTGAAACAGGTCAGCAAATAAATATGAAAAAGGAGGGCAAGTAAACATCCTTTTTATTATTTACCCTGACCGAGCTTCTTCTTTTTAACGTCTGATAAGATTCCCTTTTTGTCGTCGTCAACGTTCCCCCCACCTGTCGAGCTGAGGTCGAGCTCTTTTCTCTCTATTTATAAACCACTGTGATTCGCTTGCCTGAGCAAAGAGAAAAGATGGCAAATTGGTAATCAAAAGAGTTCGGTTCCCATAAGCATGCATTTCATGATCAAACGAACAACCCCTCTTTCTTTTTGTTTCTGCTCGCCAACAGGCAATGTCATCAAAGCTAATGCGTATGATTAATACAGGTATGAAAAAGCCATGTGAAAAACAACCCCTTTGATAGAATAAACTTTGAGACATTTCCCATGAAATGTCAGGAAGCGAAAAGAATAGAGTACGGTTATTTATTTATTCCGAAGCTGCTAACTAGTTGTATAAAGTTTCGTTTCCTTTTCAGGACACATTGAGTAGTGACAAGAGACAAAACCGCAGATTCGACGACCGACAAATGAAATAAAGCAGGTTGCAAGTTTTTCTGTCCCCCTAACACCGGACATGGTATTTAGAGTTGAGTGTGACCAAAACTCGTTTTTGCACAAGCTGTTAATAACTGTGTGAACAACACAGATTTCGTGCAACGAGACAAAACGGATGCAAGGTATCTCCTCCGTTTTTGCATCCAAAACGATGAATGAATGCGCATTTATTTCAGCATCTGCCGCTGGACTTACGTGTTGGTTTTCGTCCACTATTAATAATGCTGCTGCTGCCGGAGACAAAGTGAGTATGTGGAAGTATCTCAAGTGTGGCGGCTCGTCATAATTTAACGGAAGGGCGTGGGGTCCAAACTTTTGTCACTGCAACCACTTTTATATAATCACCGCTCCTCCTCCAATGTTAAATCATGCCTAGATGAAGCAAGAAGAATCGTCATCATGGTCAGAAAACGCATTTCGAAGCCAAGGGTGGGACAAGTTCAAAAGGGCCCGTGTAATAGTTATATCCCTTGATGGATCGCTTAATCCCTCTGTTGCCTTTTTCCAGAATGTGTGCTCATACCACCATAAAAATCGGAACAACTCCCTTTTTTCTAAATGTTGCAACAAGGGCACTTTACATTATTATCATTATGATCAACCCGGCGTGAAAACAAAGCAACAAATGCGCGCCAAAATCACCCTTGAAAGACACAAATCGTTAATTACCTTTTTAACCCCCTTAAAATAATTCATACTTGCAGCTGTCACACATCCACACACACGGCGCGGCGGCGTTTTTCATTGTCAATCAAAATGGCCCATTTATTATTTTGGTGGTGTGGTCGACGTCTCTTATTATATTATAAACTGACCCCTTGCTTTACTGTCTGTCTAGAGCAGTAATTGCCTGATGGATGGCTCGACATAAAAGCTCGTTCACTCGTCGCGCTTTATTTCACTCTTTAAAAAGTCAAACCTCTGACCACCTGCTCGTGATGCTTTAGAAGATATCGTTACGTAAAAGTTGGGGTCAATTAAGCTCGGACATTAATTCATGCTTTAGAGACGGAGCCGGCAGCAGGTCGTAGATTATTGCATGCTGCAAGCACGCGAGTAAGACAGGTTGCAGTCCAAAGAAAAAAAGAATAAAGAACAGCCGGAAATTGAGTGTTCAATAAAGACCTCCCTCGTGTAACATCTACCTTTGTTGTGACTTATTGAAAGGAGAGGAGAACGGCATGTCATGTGTCAGACCACGGACGACGACTCGGCAATTTTCTTTGAGCGGCGGTTAATTTGTCCAGTTCTTTTATCGGTGGGAATCTTGGCGACATTTTTCCAAAGGAAGCATGAGATTAGAAGTTGTCTTCCAATGGGCGGAGCGAAAAACAAAGAGAAGCGCTTTTAAATGGAAGCTCAAAGTTAGATTGGTTTTACGTAATCGTGTATTGTTGCATTGACTTCGTTCCGCCGGCCGGACAGGACACACAAACACACAGGGTAGTGAGTGTGTGTAATATATAACTGCAGGTCTTATTAAAAAGGGAGTTGCCCCCATAAGGATTTAGTCATGTGAGACGACGACGATGACGACAAAAGTTCGAGTTATTAGAGATATACTCGTGTAATAATAATCAGCTGAGTTTTAACCTACTTTGCAATATGTGTGTCAAATGTTTACAACGCCGCCGGTGTTCCTCTGTCCATTCTACTCTCTTGAATGGTTATTGACTTTCGATTTCATTCTTCTTTTGTTGCATGAACAGCAGCTGCCTTCTTTTTTTGCCCGCCAAAATGGTATTGCTTCATTATCGTAAAATTGGTTTAAAACGTGTTGTTTCAGGGTATTGCACACAAAACTTCACCCTCTAGTTCGATTTTATCCAGCAGCTGTCCTTGGTTAATTTAGGGTTGAAATTCCAGAGAGACATGTCAAAAATGTTTAATATGAAATGCAGGAATTTGAATAATAATAATAAACATCATCAACATGATTCGATTTAGACCTCACGCAGAAAATACTTTGAATATTCCCCTGGCAGAATAATAATGCAGATAATCCTGAAGGTCCATGAAAATGCCATCAAAAAGGTGTCAAATTCCAGTAGCATTATGGACGACCATTTTCTGACCTCAATAACAACATCGCAAACTGGCTTAAAATAAAGATTAGCATCGCTCACATTCCATATTTTGAAGCGTAAATATGATCCTATTTTTGCACTCTGATATGCACTTGTTTGTTGTTTACCTCTGTGGAATTCATTCATTCTTTTTGAGCATCATCATCTGCCCCAAAACTGGGTCTAGACCTGATTAAACCGGACTAGATATCATATGACCGGTGGGCTCAACAGCTGCTGCCCAAAGAGAGACAGAGAGAGAAAGGAAAGGAATCCCATTGAAACTGAGTTTGACAACGATTGTAATCAAGGAAACACTGGAGTTGAGTTGGGTGTGAATCAAGGCTACACAATAATGAAAGTGACATTTACTTTTACTAATACTATTTGTAATGATCCGCTTATTAAATGTAAACATTAAAAATATACAGCATTTGTGTATTTCTAACGCCTTGTTTTGCACTCAGTTGCACCCGAAAGGATTTTTGAGCGGACGGATTTACGCTTTTCTCCCATCCTGTTTTTCCTCCATTGTGTGACGAAACTGGCCCCAAAAATAGCGAGCTAAACATTTTTCTGTAATCAAACAAGCTTTGATGTCCTTTTCGTCGCAGGACGGGAAACGAAAAGCAGGTTCTAACGGGATGCAAATGAACAAATCAGGAATGCTCTTTTCTGCGGTCTTCTAACGACGGATATCCGGCTGAAGCAAGAGTTTATGTTCTGAAATTGAATGCGCGCGGACAATGGAATTCTAAATGCAGTCTCGAGAAAACAGGTTGCAAAAAATAACAAGAATGAAGTTGTCGCTTTTCTAGATCGCAGCGAGAGGTCGAATGCATTCATAGATGCATTCATGGTGAGAAACCTTCTTGTTTATGTCCTATGATTCATAATAATCCTTTCCCTCCAAAAACACATGTTGTACCACAACGTGCACTCATTAACCTTCTCCTTGTCAGTCTCCCATCAAACGATTTATCGATCTAACTGGAGGGGAACGGAACACATTAGATTACACTTTCGCTTACATATCGACTAAACACGAAGGAGAAGTTCTTTTTCATCACCTGTGTCCACGCTCGAATTGCGCTTAAACAGGACAATTGAAAAGGAGGATCTTCTTTGTCACTTCCCGTTTCGTCGTTTTTATTACTCCACTTTTTATATGCTTTACCTTGTTTTACATTCTCCACTCTCGCGCTTATTATAACAGACACCTGTCGCTTTATGTACAACAACCAGTAGGCAGCTGGGCAGCGATTATATGACCGCGATATCTAAAAGGCATTAAAGAAAGGGATAGATTATTGTTTAAGCACATATTGCTTGTGTGAGGACATGTATTAACGAGACAAAAACGGCTCTGCAGGTGATTTTTGGTATTAATATCCACAAATGCGTTCTCCGGCGGGGAGTAGTAACAGTTCTTTTTTGTGGCAGCAAAAAGGGCGGTTAATTTTTGTAGCACGCGACATTGTGTTAAGAGCAGTAGCATTATAGCTGCTACCCCCCGGTCTGGTCTGAGCAATGACAGCTAGCATCAAACCACCCCCTTGCACTACTCACACTGCTCCGTTTGTATATTATTGTTATTATTACACTAAGTCTACAGTAGCAGCAGCCCCATATCATGCAGCTAAGCATGAAATCCTAACAGATCAGAGACCGGACATAACAAAAGCGATGGGTGGCAGCAGAGACGGAGGAAAACTTTGATATGCGCTTTTTGAGTGGGGGAGAAAAAGTCAGTGTTGTAGAGACACGCGCCAAGTCACAAAAAAGAAGTCGCCTTTTTTCGTCGTCCCCATTCATGGCTTATTCGACACACAGCCAGAAGCGTCATCTATGCACTTGCAAATCGCCCAAAACCGGCAGATGAAATCATGATGCTTTTCTTTTTTGTGCCGTCCCCCGTTCGTTCGTTCGTTCTTCACGCTTGTTGAAGCAGCATCGTTCATGCTGCGATCAGCATTAATTTTATGTGTGTGTATCCTGCTTACGCGTGGTTTTAATCCATTGTTGCATCTGCCGGTGTCGAAATATAGCAAGCGTACGTACACATATCCTGTTGCCATAGCTCATATATTATGGATGTAATCATGTCTAGCTACGTTTACAACCCCCATTTTGATATGGTCAGGTAGGTGCTGCATGGTCATTTGGATCAGTGTGCCACACCAGCCGACCTTGAAGAAGAAGATACGAGTTCTATATTTAGACTCGCTGATCCGTGGCTGCAACTGCAAGCGCTTAAAATAGACTCGCTATGATGATGATGAGCCACTTTATTTGCATTTATTGCTTATTCATTGAATGCGTTTTATTGCCAGTCTAAAGTCTACGAATTAATGCCAATTGAATTCAGTCTCGTCTAATTTTAATGCGCCTAATTTAAGCACTCTTTGTGCTGCTTCTGAGTCACTTTTAGTCTCGATAAATAGCACGGACTTTCCAGGGCAAATTAAATCTGACTTGTTGTGTGTGTGCATGGCAAAGTAGGCAGCAAATTACTTCTTTCAAGTGTCCTGCTTAGAAGAAAGAGACAAATTCCACCTAAATGAGAGTCCCTCCTTGCGCCTTCTTTTGAGAAATTTGAGCCCATTTGCGCCAAAGCATTTTGCGCTGTTGAACAAAAAGTGAGTCGCCAGCAGTGGCAGCGGTGGCCATTAAAACGAAATGCTGCTTTTTCTACTTTCCCCCTTTTTCTTCTTCTATTTCTCTATGAATGAACGTTGCTTTTGCCTTTCAGGGATGATATATTAAGACTTTTATAATGCAACTATCCCGTAATAAAACTAGTATTTACGTCATCTCATCTGGCAACCCTTTGATTCCAGCAACTGGCGTCGCCCACTGCGATTTAAGGGACGTTTGCTTTTCCTTCCTCTGCCAAAAACAACTTCTGCTAAAGACTCTCGTTGCGAGATTTTTCTCTCTTCTCCTGCTACAGTATTTAAGGACTTGAGCACAGGAGTAGGAAATATACAAAGGAGGAGGGCCTTGAAATGGCAAGATGTATTCTCACAAAACGGCCAATTAAAATGGTCGTCGTAGTAGTGTGCGACCATTAAACGGGGGAGAGAGAGCATTAAATGCTACATTTACAGCCTGTGTTTTTGTGCAATGCAACAAACATTGAAAAAAGAATCTGTTCCCGACGTGCAAAAGGTTGATTCTTAACAAAAGAAGTCGGAAACTGGAGGTGTAAATCTTCCACTGTTGCAAACTCTGCTTTTGCGTTTTTATCCCCGATCCTATTCTTCTCTTCGTCCGTACAAAAGTCTCTTTCTGTCTGTCCGCCAGTGGACGCGCCGGTTTGTCAGTCGCATTGGCCTCCGAAATGAACCACAAATCTTCTTCCCCCAAACGAAGAAAAGAAGAAGGGCATTTTCAACTCTTTTTCGGGGCAAAAATAACTTTCTTTTCGTGGTCTGACTTCTATTCAGATATCACAGATGTAGAAAGAGAGCAGAATGCTTTTGTCTCAAAAGTCTGCCCAAAATAGACACACTAAAGGCGTTTTTGGGGGACAGTTAGCGCCTCATTAGGCTTCTTCTGTGACCCACCGTGTTAGAGAGCAGCCTGAAAGCTTCCTATCGTTATACAAATGGACCAAGAACGACGAAAGTTCTTCTCCAGTACCAGCGGGTGCCAGAGTGGGTAGAATAGACTCAATTTTTCATGACGCCTTAATGCACCGTTATCGAAGAGGAAGAAGAAAGTCTCAAAGTTTGAAAGTTTGGGGGTCATACATATAAATCCATGTCGAGAGGGGAGAAGAAGCAACGTCGCTGAAGATTGATATTTTCCAATGCTGTCATCCATTTCCATAGAGAAAATGGAAAACAGCAGCAGAGGAGGAAGTCAAACAGGAACTTTTTCGGATACTTTCGGAGCTAACTGTTGGAGTATCCGTTAGTGAATGTGTAAGATGAGTCTCCGAAGCTCTTATTCTAATAAGTTAATTCCATATTCGCGGGGAGAGAGAGAGAAAGCGGGAAACATGAAACTGCAAGAGGAAAAACTTTTAATGAACATTTTCAGCTCGTGTGTGTGTTTCACAGCTAGCTACTATACCCACAAAAACCAAGCTAGGGATGACACTCTACCTGTGTTAATCGTTAACTGAGGAATAATTGGTAGCTGTTTAATATAATATACAGTTAAATTGGCAACCCTGAAGCTAACTAAGATCTCTCTGTCTCGGATTTGCATACATTAGGTGAAAGAAGAGCTCTCACTTTTCACCATTTCTTCCACACAAATGTTTTGTTTCACATTGTAAAATTCCAATCAAAAGGAGCTTAACCTTGATTATTACATTGTTTTGTTCCCCTTCTAACATTCTTAAGCGTAGCATATGTGCAAAGTCTATGCAAATATTTAAATGACTTTGTCAAAATTCCTGCCCGGGTCTGAAAGAAGAAGAAGTTTTAATAAAGAAGTTTCTTCATAATATCATTTCCACCTGAGCTTGCTTTCCGCAGAGGAATTTTTCACTCAACAATAATCTCGAAAAGTTTTCTAGAACCAGTTGATTTTCCTTCATTTGCAAATCCTGCGGCGTGAAGTGCAAATAATTTTGCAACCCACATATGGAAAAGAAAGTAGTTTATTTGGCATTATTATTATTATAATAACAGTGCAGTTAAAAATACTGATATGTAAGAAAGATGTCTGCGTGGCTGTTGCATTTTGCGCAACATTTATTTGCTTTAGCAACAGAGTCTGCCGGAATATGATGATTAAATGGCCATATACTGTTAAGTATTTGAAGGACTAACAATTTATTGTCGTCAAAACAACCTGTAAATTTGTTTCCTGTCATCTAAGCACCACAACAAAATGAGCAGATATATATTGAATACAATTTATCATATAAACAATTTGTTTTGCAATGAAAACGTATTCTAGGCATTATAGCAAAGTAAACTCACATTTCTTTCCCCTTTTTCTATCGAGATCGTAATCGACTTCATCGGTCAAAATCCGAGAGAAGAAAGAAGAAGAAAAACGGCAATTGGCGCACCGAACAAAACTGGCTGCTATGCAGTTATGATATAAAGAGAGGGAAGAAGAAGGAGCTTAAAGGCCATTTTCTTCCAGAAGAATAACAGCCGTGCAAAAAGTTTTCCTTCTTCTGCAACAAGATGGAGCTTATGTTTGGACCGAAATATAGTCTCAGTCGTCGTCGTCGGCGCGTGCACACATTTTATCACTTACAAGATTGCGCACTAAATCATGACTTCTCTTTTTCTTTCTTCTGTCGTCGTCAAAGGGGCATTTTGGGAGCGAGTGGCTTTCGATATCGCAGCCGGGGTCCGAGAAGCAAAAGGAGAGAGAAGTCGACCTTTTTCTTCGTTTTTTACCGATATCATCCAATCATCCATCATCGAGAAAGAAGTTAAGTAAAAAGTAGAATGATCCCGGAGAGAGAGAGACTATCGCACATACTGAGAACGCTTTTTGCCATGCCCAGATCTTTGTGTGTGTGTATTATTATACGGACCGCAAGCCGACTTCTTCTTTCCATCTTCTTCTTCTCAGCTGTTGCCTTCCGACAGAGGAGGAGGAGGCAAAATATGATATTTTGAGCTATTGTGCGAGGAGTGTCCTGTGGTGGCAAAAGAGAGAATGGGCAAAAACCGCTCCTCCATTCTCAACAAGCATTCGACCCTATTTTAAACCCAAAAGCAAAAGCAGCGCCCCTTATTTTTGGTCTTCTTCATGTGTGTGTGGAGAAGGCTTCTTTTTGGGTTGGGAGCAGCGGCGGCGACGTCCTCTGAGTAGAAGAAGAAGCGAGTTCATTCCTTGTCTGCAAGTGATCGATAGCTGGAAAATTTCCAACTGGCTTTCTTCTTTCTTCTCCCCTATAGTCGCTCTAGGGCACTTTTGTCTTCTTCTTCTTCCCTTCGGACCCATCTCTCTACTTTCCCCCTTTTTTGGCAAAGGCTTCATCAGGTTTTCTCTCTTCTCAACAAGCAGCTCGCTCAAGTAGTGGACGACGACGATTTCTCCCTCTCCAAGGTGTGACTGACTTTCCCAAATGAGTTTCCTCGCTTCCATTCATCTAACGGAGACTGCTATCAGGTCACTCCTTCTCCTCCTCCTCCCCGGTCTCCACTGCCAAAAAGCGAAATGTGAATAAACTCCAGGGAGGACTTTGTCTTTTTCATCCTCGGTAATCACACGCGCCAAAAAAGTTTCCCTGATGATCGTCCCGAGTCAACTTCTCTCTTTTTGCCCAATCTGATGGAAACTAATCTCGCACGCCTGATGATGTATGCAAGTCTTTTAATCCAATCTCAAAGGTACAAAACTCCCTCCTTTGTGGCAGCAAAACTCTTTTTTGGCTCTCCATATGAAACCAAACGAGAGTCGGGCTAAATTATTGATGAACTTCCGCCATTGTGCGTCGCTGAAATTTCCTCTTTTGTCTTACGACTTGTTTCGTCTTCTTCCAACATGAATTCAATTCATTCATAAACCAAAAAAGTTCATACGTCTGACTTATTCATGATCGAGCTTTTCATCTTTGCTTGGTCATATGAGGGAGAAAGAAGTTTTGAGACCAGTTGAAAGTCTTGAATCTTCTTCTTCTGCCTTTGAAGTCCGGACAATGGACTTTAAAAAGACCACCAAAACACTGTATAAAGGCCAGAAGAAAGCTGTTTCTTTTTAAAGAAACTGCTGCGCTGTACCATCAAAAACAACAAACAGCAAATCTTGCAAGTTTTGACAGGTTTCGATGCAGATGTCAACCGGACAGAAGTTGTTGTTTTCCACAGATCTGGAGGTGTTTTAACTCAATGACGTGTTTATTGTCGTGATTTTGCTTTCACAATAATCGTGTAAGCGAGAGGGTGAAAAAATTGAACGTACAATTCGCGGCACCTGCTGCAAAAGTTAATGTAATTTCGGATCAATATACGCGAGGGTTCAGATTCAAATTTTTCATCATGATATAAGTTTAAAACTTTTCCCCTCCTTCTCCATTCAATCATCGCTGTTACGACCTCATGGATGTTCAAATACGAGTCTAGACGAGGGTGAAAAGTGTGGTTCAAATGGCATTTGGAGTGATTCACGTATGCGTTTTAATGTCGCGATCCGCGCGTGGCTCCTTTCTGTGTAGAATAATAAGCTCTCCTCCTCCACCCCTCTACATTACAGCAGCTCTCAGCAAGCTCATATAAGGGCTATTATTTATTTGACTTCACGGTCTGCTGGCGCTCAACGTAACAAACTTTTTTTAATATTTAACATTGCAGCACGCGCGCGCCGTGTCAAAAATACTTTTCCCCATCCACAAAAAATCTAAAAATGGCAGCGAGATAAGACTCAATTTCTGCTTTTGAAACGACCACCTGCCTTTGTTATGCGATGACATAAAACGGAAGAAAGGTGCAAGAATTACCTCTTCATTGTCGCTCTTATCTACTTTTTTAAACCCCCGGCTGTGTGCACACAGATGCAATCGGAGCAGCTCTCGTGGTAATCGGAGGAGGATTAGCGACTAGCGCGATATGCGCTGACCGAGCAGAATGGAAGAGAAGAAGAAATAGTGTAAAAGATGAAGCTCTACCTGAGCTACACAGAAGAAGGATAATCTCAATCTCATTTGGGCCAGATTTACAGCCACATTGTCCCTCCTAAAAAGTGTATCTGTGTGACTCACCAGCTTGAAAATTAAGGCGACTTTGGTCATTTGATCGCTTTTTCCGGCTCCCGTAATTCTTCTTATCAGTTCTCATTTTCGTTCTCACGACCAGCAGAAGGGAAAATAGCAAACGGTCATAAAAATCTGGACGAAAGTTTTTATGTGGTCGACTTGCTACAAATTGCCGTCGAGATCGTCAGACAATGGCTGGATGGAGCTATTTGATCAATAACAACATTAGGTATTTTTATCCCTTTTTATTATCGCTCGACGATTGATTTAGTGTCAGCTCGAGCTGTCACCACCAAAAACATCAGACTGCAAATTGGTCACAACACAGAATGTGTAAAAAACACATTCCCTGCCAGAGAGAAGAAAAAAGGGGATTTGCAGTGTCAGCAAATGTCAAAAAATGAAAGAAAGTTGCTCTTGTGATCGAAAGGTGAAAATCCTTTTTCTGCTCTGGCTTCCATCTACCAATGGCCGCCGCAAGCCAAAGTAACAAAAAAGAGGTAAAAACCACCTCGTAAAAGGCAAAAAGAGGGGGAAGAAGCTTTGATCACAAAAATGTGATAGCTTGTACAAGATCTAAATATGACAACGAGCTTGGTTGTAAACATACACGCAGATATGACACTCGATGGGAGGTCTGGGTTCAATCCTCTTTTAGTATCGATTTAATACAGTTAAGAGCCCTAAAAATATTCAATCTGTCACTTTGCATAAAACGGCGTAAACGAGTCTGAGGCGGAAATTGATTCGCTTGGCCACGCCGTTTTCATCATCAAGTGAGCAGCAACTCCTCCATGGGAAATATCCACTTTTATGATGAAGAAAAGATCGATATTCGCCGCGCGCTCAGGTCACGTTTTTATGAGGGAGAGAAAAATAACAAACGTTTGGAGGAGTGGGGGAATTTTCGCTGTTG
Source organism: Tisbe holothuriae (assembly GCA_900659605.1). Taxonomy (NCBI): domain Eukaryota; kingdom Metazoa; phylum Arthropoda; class Copepoda; order Harpacticoida; family Tisbidae; genus Tisbe; species Tisbe holothuriae. The sequence goes on along the minus strand of LR139437.1, from coordinate 1,984 downwards.
ATTTCCAGAGTTAGAAAGCAATTCCTATTCCCACGTAAGCTGGTCATCAGAGCGTGAACAGCAGCTCACTCGTTTTGGCTTTCTAACTTTTCGCATGTTCACATGGAAATGAGAGAATACAAGAGCAAAACTTGCTATCTCATTAGATCAGAGGCTATAAAACTTTTTCAGTCTGTTGTCCAGGAGCAAGATTGTCTGACATGCAAATTTGCATGGCGTGAGCATACTTTTGCGCTTTCTTTCTCTGTCATCCTGCCATCATAAAGTTGACAACTGCGATGCAGACACAACACCGCTGTTATTTCCGAGATAGCACACGAATCGGAAATCACTTTCAACACCTGGAAGAAATAATGGCGATTTTCTGCACTTTTATGTCTTTTTCTATCTCCCTTGAGAGAAAAGTTTTCGATTAATGGCAAAAGCGCAATATCCGTTGCTGCTGCCGCTGCTTCGTCTTAGCCGGGCAAAAGTTGTGTCAATACACAAACACTAGCTTCACCTTTTATGCGATTGAAATGTCCAGCAAAACACTAGATATGGACTAATATCATAAAATATTTTTCCTGACTTTCAGTAGATACATTCATATATTGCACAACTCTCTTACTTTCCCCTGAATGTCTAATATGAACTCGTGAACGTCCCGATACCTCAAAGGCCGACTAGCCGGAATTGTCACTTTTCCTCCTTCAAACTTTTGTCGCACTTCCCTCCGTAGGAGGGTCATTCAATCAAAGGAAACCTGCAATCCAGCCGAACCAAGGAAAGTAGATAATAGAGGAAGAACAAAGAAACGTTTTACTAAGTACGCAAAGCTCATTTTGTGTGCGCCAAACCTCTTTCTCCCTTTCCCTCCTCAGTCTCAGCCTTCAAGTTAAGTTCACTCAGTTCATCTCCTTGCCTGCTGGCAAAGACGCACTGAGCGATGTCACGTGACAATTTTGAGGACCAATCATGAAAGAGATCACACAGAGCATGTGTGAGCGGGCTCTGATTGGCTGATTCGGCGCACACAGATGCTGAGTGAGACACAGAGTCATCAGCTGCAGAACAAATGCGGAACTTTTCGTATCTTCTTTGTTAAACCTTTGTTCTAAAGCGTTGGTGGATACAGTGTCTGTAACCACTAGAAGAAAGAGAAGCTTGCACTAGCATTAGTTTTGTTGTTCCAAGGTCGGTCATGATTCATGATGAACATTGCCATGTTTTTGTAGGCCAACATTGTTGATAAGCCTTGCATTGAGTTTAATTAAGAGATAGATATGCCTCTGCCTTTCTAGGATGACTCAATACGTGGGTGATGGAACATTCAACATTTCATAGACTCAAGTGATAAGCCTCATGTGTGTATGCATTGACAGAAAGTACGTACTGCCAATTATGTTAGTGCATAGAACTTTAATTCTTATGTTGCTAATTCTTATGTTGCTATTGTTCAGCTTCTGTAGACATGAAGTTAGGTTCTTTATTATAATTTCTAAGAAATATAAGTACGTCATACAATTTACTTGCATCAACTATGTGCATAATTCCCTCTTTATCCGTGTTTTTTTAAAGTAATAAAGTGTTACTTCACAAAGCCACGAACACATAACTGTATAAACTTATGTTACATTACGTACAGAAACCAGCTCATATCAAACCTAATATAAAATACTGCATACTAAATGAATGTACAAAGAACTGCCTTAAAAGAATGGAGTGCTGGCAGAACAAAACATATTAGAAGAAGAAAAATCATTGAAGAATATCAATGATTAAATAATATTTCATAGAAGTTAGAACTATATTTAAAAGAGGAGAAATCAAATTACGAGAACCATGTTCAAAATCGTTAGTGTTTGTCTTTTTAGAGACATTTAATATTTAGTTTTCAAGAGAAGTGTCTGCATCCTTACCTGAGTAGGAAGTTATCATCCCTCTGCCCCTCCAGCTCAAACCTCTTCCCCTTGATGTTCCCCACCACCCTCTGAACGTGCGC
>LR139436.1:0-45774 GCA_900659605.1 Tisbe holothuriae | reverse complement strand
GATAGGGCTTTCTAGGGGCTTTGAAAAACCTTGGGTCTTTCAAGCGACCGTCGTCCGCCAAACCGGAAACGGAACTCTCTCCAAAGGGATTATTTCGAGGACTCTCATGGTGCAGGGTTTCAACCAAGGATGCAGGCTTCTGGTGGAGCTGAGCCGCCTTTCTATCAAGATTCCTGTCAGAGGTCTCCTGTGCTGAACAGACGGGAGAGTGAAAGCATGACAGATGCTTCCTTGAGCAGAAATTCTCTTGCAATGGCTTTGGAAGAAGAGGAAGTGGATTCAGAATTCTGGATGCCAATTCTCAAGGAGGAGCTGCTAGTGAGGGGACTCAAATCATTCCATAGGACATCTCACAGGGAACTCAAGGAGACTCTTGAAAAACATGCCAGGCAGCAATCGGAGGTCAAAGCAATTTTATCATTATTGCCTAAAGAAGAAGAAGAGGAGCAAAATTGTTATGAAGAGCGGCCTTTGGAGCCATCCAATCAAAATTTGCCCCGCGAAGAGATCCAGCAGACAAATGCTCACCCTCCAGAGAACATGGACACAAAGGGACAAGTCTCAGATTCTGACTCTGATGAAGAGAACTTCTATGATAGTGTCACAAAACAAGCTGCAAACATCAATGACGTCTTAAAGGACCTTGGCCTATACGAGTACTATCCCAAGAAGCTGGACCGTAATAGAGTTCACAGATGGTATCAAAACGAGACGGCCGTTCAACCTGATTTGGTGAAGGTATTTCTATCCCGGTTGATTTCAATGGATTCAAGCGCCAGGGAAGATATTGTTGCTGATATGCATCGCTCACTGAAGAGAAGAAATAAGCAATTGGAACCCATACACCCTCTCGATGTGATTACGGCCATATTTCTTTGTGCTGATGATTTCCTGAGAATTTTGCTGGCAGAGAAGCTCTTTGTTTGCCGTCAGAGCATTCCTTTTGTGCTACCTCTGTCAGAGAGATCAGATGATGACAGAGCTAAACCAGTCTTGATTCTACCATTGGAAGGCCTGATAAGTCAGAATGAGAAAGGCTGTGAAGAAGCTTTGGTCAAACAGAAATGCAGAATTGTGTCATTCATGAGATTGGGAAATCCTGAATATTCAAAGTCCAAGCTCGCCAATGAACTGAAGAAGAGTGATGCCATAATTTTCACTGATCAAGAAAAATTGGAACAAAATGTGAGATGTGATCTCAGCCAAGGGCTGGTTGACATTGGTTGGTACTTGGAAGACTCTCAGAGTCCTCTTAGCATGCTTAATCTCCATGGAGATGTTAAAGATCACTTGGAAACCAGAGATCTGCTGGTTCACTTGTCTGACACATGCATAATTACAGTTTCTCTGGCTGAGTTTTACAAGAATAGGGAACGAAGAACTACCAGTATGCTCAGAAGCATGTCAGAAGCAGTGAGGCACAAGCTTATTATCATTCTCTCCCCTGATATAGGAAGCAATCTTTGTGAAGACAGGATCGAAGCTATTGAGAAAATGCTAATTGGAGAACTAAGAGACAATGGAAAGGCTGTGGTTCACATCAACTACAAGCGTCAGAAGCTAAAGGCTAACACTTGCCTAGACTGCATCAATCAATCAATAGGCAGACAAGCACTTAAAAAGAGACTAACTTCAGGTCTGCAAGCTCAAATTTGTCACTTTCATTTGGACATCAAATCGAAAGCTTGCAGGGAAGGGCAAAATTTGTGTGGAAATATTGAAGAGATGCTTATGGAAGGCAAAGTTTCCTATGTAAAATGTAAGCAGACTCCATTGCATGGTCACATGTGGCAAGAATGGGCAAAGCTCAATAAGAAATTGCACAGAGAGGTTGCAAAAGGCAAAGAGAAAGAGGAGGATGAGGAAGAAGCTGAAAATGTGGATCAAATGACTACCGAAGCATGCAGGTCCAAAATGAAAACACTGAGAGATAATCAAGCAAACTTAGTACGAAAGGGTTTGACTCCATTGATGGCTGAGATAATAAAGCTCAATGAAGAAAAATACAAATCAGTGAGGCCCTATTTCTTTTTCTGGCTAAAATTAAGTCTTGATGAACACAGTCGTTCCAGCCTGCCGGGCCTAAGAGCAAAACATGAGACTGTGTGGCGACACTTAACAGATCAATCGAAAAAGGATCCAGACGATCCCAGAACTTTGGAATTACAAGAAGAGTTTAAGGCCTTAGACAAAAATGTTGCTAAAAACTCTTTTGGGATAGAACATATACTTAGGGAAATGGCTCAGCTCTATGAATTGCAAATGGAACAACAGCTGAAAACAATAGTAAAATTGCCAAAGGATTTACATATGTTCATGGCAGACCTACTTTTGTCAGGCCAGCCTTTGGAGCTTATGGATGGTGATGCTTCCCATGTTCCAATCAAGTGGATTGAGTCTGTTTTAAAAGCAGTGTCCAAGAAAATACATAACAGCAAAGTCCTTATTGTTTCCGTTGTTGGAATTCAAAGCTCTGGAAAGTCTACTTTGCTCAATGCAATGTTTGGATTGCAGTTTGCTGTCAGCGCTGGAAGATGTACTAGAGGTGTATATGCTCAACTAGTACCAGTTCCGGAGAAGAAGAAAATAGGATATGACTATGTTCTTGTGGTGGACACTGAAGGTCTTCGGGCACCAGAGTTGGGAAATACAAAGGAATCTCTTGAACATGACCATGAAATTGCCACCTTTGTCCTAGGCCTAGGAGACATTAGTATTATTAACCTCAAGGGAGAAAACCATTCTGAGATGCAGGAAATGCTTCACATTGTCATCCATGCACTACTGCGTATGATTGCAGTGAACAGTGACGCAGTCAGTAAGATAAAACCAATAACCATGTTTGTACATCAAAATGTCAGTGCTCAAAATGCTTCACAAAAGATGATTGCCAGCCAGAGAGCCTTGCTGGCAAACCTCAATGAAATGACTTCTGCAGCAGCATCTGATGTGCATTTGGAAGATACTTACAAACAATTCAACGATCTGTTGAATTTTGATGTTAACAAGCATGCAAAGTACTTCAATAATCTTCTGAAAGGTGGGCCTCCCATGGCTCCAACAAGTGAAGATTATGCCAAAGATGTGAAAGAGTTGAAAGACCTTATTTTCCAGCAGTTTGAAGGGAGTACCAAGCTCTTGTCATTGGATGAAGTCACTCTCAAGATTAGAAACTTATGGGAAGGCATATTGAAGGAAAACTTTATATTCAGTTTTCGCAATGCAATTGAAGTCAGAGCGTACACCTCTCTTGAAGGGATTTTATGCAAGCTCTGTTACAGGCTTCAATCAAATGCTTCAAAGGAGACCCTTAAATGGACGGAATTCATTGAAGCTCAGGATTGCGATCTTGATAAACACACAGCCATTGCCAAGTCTGAAGTAAAGAAGGTTTTACAAGGAACTTTTCGGGAAGTGGACATGGAGCTCAAGCAATTCATTGGTCAGAGTAGGGATAAAAATGTCCTTGAGCAATGGCGCCACAAGTCTCTCTGTAGAATAAAAGAAAAGATGGAGGATATTGAGAGTGTGAAGATGAGAGACCTTGAGAGTACTGAAGAATGGACCAAAACGCAGCTAACCATGGATAATCAAGTAGAGAAGTATGAAGCAAAATTGAGAACGGATTCAAAAGAACTGGCTAATAACCTTAAAGCAACCAATCTTAATTTTGCCGAGAAAGAGCTGAAGGAGCATTTTTATCAATTGTGGAATGATATTTTAGAGCAATTACCACAGACAGAAAAGCAAATTGACATATATGGAATTGCTCAGAATCTGGTGAGGGAAGCATACCATAGGCTACCAGAAGACTTTTATGAATCAGCATGGCAAAATGCCTGGACAAATAAAGGAACTCTTGATTCTGAACAGCTGGAAGCCATACTTGCTGGCACACCCCATTCCAGGGGACTATTTGGAAAGGCCATAGACTATGTCAGTGGCAATAATAAGATGAAGCAAAAGTTAAAAGATATGCTGAACAGGATTGTATCAGATTTTGAAGGCCGCCTGCTCTTGGTAAAGCATGGAGCACCATTCAATGTGCAAGATTTGCAGGACTTAAATTGGATATATACCAATCAATTGGATGATATCTCCAAATTGGTTCGCAATTCCGGAAAGGAATCTAATTTGAATAGGCTACTTTCTGCTCATACATACCTCCTCTGCTGGGCAGTGCAAAGTCTGTCTGAGATTCAAGAGAAATACCTTAAAAAGATGGACATTCGGAGTCATTTTCATGAGAAGAACCATGCCAACATGCTGAAAGTATTTTTCAGTGTTTACTATGAAACTGAGGCTGAAGGAGCCGTGGAGATAATGGGAAACAAATTGTGGAACACAGTTAAGAAACATATTGAGGGAGAACAAAAGCAAGGTAACTAATGTTAGTGGAAAATACCAATTGACTTGCATTATCTGTATTTATAGTCTTAATGGATCTACTCATGAAGGAAGAGCCGCTGATAACAAAAAGCGAGCTTCAGAAAAGCGCTTTAAAGCTCCTGGTGAAAAACGATCAATTTGAAGGATTTCTCAGATACCTGAAGGACACACAAAAAGCCTTAAATTGTCATATAAAAGAGTACTCGGAAGGGCTACTGTTTGCTCGTTCCAGTGTTCAGCAGGATACTTTGTATGCTCGGGAGAGCTTGAAAGTGCTGGACAAAGCGATGAATAAAATTCGCACTGTACTTGAATTGCCAGCTGGTGACGGGAACATCAAGAGATGGCTGAGCAACGTTCGCAAAGCATTGGCAGAGCAGGCAATTCATGTTTCCGCTAGTGTTTTTGATTTGGAGGAATGTGGACTTGACTGCAAGGTAATCCGTCGTAAACCTAAATATGCTTGTGAATTAAGACTACTGCTCGTATAGAACCTTGGAAGTAAATTCCTCAGCAATAAACTTTTGGAACAGTTACATGGATGTTCGGGGCACGAACAAGCAGAATATGCAGATGCCAAGACTGTTCCCTTGCGTATGTCCAAATCCATCTTTTCCGAGCTCGGTGAAACCAGCATTGGATGCCCAGCATAATGTCCATTCTGCAAGTCAGTGTGTACATGGACTTTGAAGGACCACGAGAATTATCACTCATGCTTGATCCATTATCCAAAAGGATTGGGTAGATATAGATATGTTTCCAATGACAAGCTAACAGAAGATACATGTTGTCAAGCTATTGCAAAAGAGGCCTATTTCAGAAATAGTGACACTGAGAATGAGTACCAACCTTATAGACTCTATAAGAAATATTATCCTGACTGGACTATAATTGGAGATGCAGAGGCCAAAACATCCCTCTTTTGGCAGTACATATTTGCCAAATTCAATAAGGAGTTTGCAGTTGCTTATCATGCCAAAGAAGCTGACATTCCAGCAGAGTGGCATGACATTAAAATGGATAGTGTGCTGATCAGCCTTGATCATGACCTGAAAATGGACTAAAAGGAACAGTATTGTAATAGTTTTATAATGTGAACGTGTTGTTTCAACGTAATTATTATGTAAAATATATCATATGAAATATAACTGAGTTAAACAAACCTTTTCTTGCTTGACCGAACTAGGAAAAGCATGTAGCACACTAACCACGCCTTTGCAAAAGAAATATGCAGCATTGTGTGAAATTCGCGGATAGTGTACAAAATACTTTTGTCCAGACTATATTAACCATCATTTAAATGTTCCTATGGCAATATTACTTACACAGATCTATTTAAACACTCGTGCCTACTTAACGTTAAGCTCCTGAGAATTCTGAATCTGAACTAAAATATGCTCAGGATTGTTGAGGAAAGAGTATTTCCGTTTTATGTTAGAAATTGAAAAGCCGGCCAGATTACAGTAAATAGAACACGTGACTACAGGAAAAAGTAACGTGCCTTATTCACTCACAATCGTACCGCAATAGAGAAATGGAATGTGTAATTATTTTATGTCGTGAAATACAACTACTTATCATAAATAATTTGATTGTAAGATATCAGCAGCACTTCCATATCAACCCAACTCTAATAGGAGAATAATTAATTAAATTTGGGCGAGGAAGGGAAGCTAACACCAAAATGGTTTGCAGTAATATTAATCAATTATTACCTATACGAGCACAGTTACGGATTAAACATTTGTAAGATATACGTGCTCTGATATAGATAGTATTGAGTTAATAGCTGGACAAAAAATTATATGTTACTAATGTTTTTAAACTGTTTCAATGAGAGGGAACTAAATGTATAACGATGGTTCATAGTTTCCCAAATATTGGAACATGTTTTCTATGGACGGTGTTGATAAGCTACTGGCATAGAAAAGAAAGAAACTGACTCAAATGCATACATGGATACAGTTATCAAGGGATTTATTTTTAATAAATTGGAACGTTCTTCCTAATATATTATTTTGTATGTATACGAAATTTAATGTAAATTATAATTCGAACAACCCGCCGAGACTGGTTGCCGCTAGTCCTGGGATTCCGAGAATAATGCGATTGCTGGATTCCAATAATAGCGTAATGTGATAGTAAAGAGCGACCAATAATAAGGCTTTTCAGGCAGAGGTAGGTCGGCAAAGTCAAGTCGGTCATGAACTGTAGGTCTGCAAAGTCGAGTCGGTCATGAACTGGGGACCTTATTATTGGTTGCTCAGTACCTTAAAGTCGCGCTATTATTGGAAGCAACAATCGCGTTAAAGTTGGAATCCAACTTTAATGCTATTATCGGGCCTCTTTGCAACCAATCTTGGAGGGAAAGTATTGTAATTTTTATGGTGAAGTTTAATTTGGCAGAAACAAGCACCGATCACTATTATGTCAAATTTATTTTATATATTTTACTGTTACTATTTACCAAGTCCGTCTCGGAGTTTGATTCCCAGATCTTTATATCACTTTCTTTTATTTCAATACCCGTTACATGGTACACAATTACATCAAAATATTAATACTATTATGTAAGGCCGTGCGAAATCCGATATCCGACTTGTCGGATTCGGGTTTCTAGAAAACCGAATCCGAACCCGACATCGGTTTTGAAATTGTCGGATTTGACTCAGAGTCGGTTTTCGTTATAGTGGCATATTTGGAACGTTTTGCAGGTCAAATTGTAAAGGATTTTTGACATAGTTGTAGATACTAACTATGGTAGGTTTAAGGAGAAAGATAATGCAACAATATGTAGTTACATGATGACTTAACTAGTGGAAAATCCCTATTTTAAGATTAAGTTACCAAATTATACTACATAGTAGAAAACCGAATCCGAAACCGAATCCGAACCCGAATCCGACATTTTTGAAAACCGAATCCGAACCCGACAGTCGGGTTCAAATTTGAAAACCGCACGGCCTTACTATTATGCGCATGTTTAAGAGGTGAAGCCGTGCATGCATCTCTCCTTCTCTCCATCTCTCCACCTCTCCTTCTCTCCCCCAGCTCAGCCAGCCTGGCGCGCCTTGGAGCTCAGCCGGGAGAGATGGGGGGAGAGATGGAGGGAGAGATGGAGAGATGCATGCACGGCTTCACCTATAGACATGCACAATCCCCCACCCCCTGTTTTCATGCAATATTACAATTAATTATGTTATGTTCTTTGCGCATAAAATATAGTATGAAAATATATGATAATATATCCATTTTAGGAAGGTACAGCATATAAATAGACTGTAGACATGCATTGTTCCTTGGCGGTGAGCACAGAAAAGTGTTTTTTTTTATTTGTACGGCATTACAGCTTCCTTTTTCCATAGCAATCCCATTGCAGACTGAGTTCGTCTTCAAAATCTGCAAGTGCCGCTCAGTCCGGGCCGTGGGCGCGGCTATTAAAACTGATCAAAGGCAGGGTTGATATTCCATGTCCGTTCATGTGTAATATGTTTAACGAACATATATTCCCATTTAAAACAGCTTGGCAATGAACACTATTAATTCCTTACACCAACAGTTAGTGAGTCTCTAGGTATAGACATGATTAATGCATTTATTATAAATTTAATTAATATATTATTTATCCGATTGGGGAACTGCAACTGTTTTTCGATCTTCTCCTACTTAATCTGTGATCGTCCCTGCCGCACTTCTGCGGACTGAGTCTGCAGCATGCAGCATCTCCTTGCCACCCTCAGCCAACCCAGACGAGATGAGAAGAGAGGATCTAGGAGGGAGAGAAGGAGGACTGAGCGATCCGTCCTAGCTGGCTGGGATGGGTGGGTGGGTGCTCAGCCTTCTCCTCTTCCACCTCTTCCTCAGCCCCTTTCTCCCTCTCTTCTCTCTTCTCTCTTCTTCTTCTTCTTCTTCTCCTCCTCCCTCTTGGGCTCACCCTGCCTGCCTGGGCTGGCTGAGTGTCTCGGCCGTCGTGGCTGGGCCACTCTGGCGGCTAAACTCGAATACAGCGTTGACAACGCCGTTCTTTTCAACAGAAACTTGGATAGGATTAGATCTCGTTAAAGCACTTGGATCATTGTAATCAATGAGATCTTTCTTCGTGTGTTTCTAGATGATTGTTTTCTGAACGAATATTATGAATTCATCCAATCTACTTTGCTCTTTGGCGTTTGCTCAGAGTCCTTCTATTTCGTTTGGCATTTTTTCTCCTCACCCTCCGTGTCATCCCTACACTCCAATCTTCGGCAGCAGCAGGCCAGCAGGACTGCGGGAGCAGCAGTGAGCAGTGAAGACAGAAACGACAGTGAAGTGTGAAGCAGTGGAAAATTGTGCAAAAGATTGAGTCCCGAGACTCTGTGAAGTGATCCTTGCCCTTGGTCTGTCTCGTGCTCCTCTGGTTTCCTGCCTTTGCTTTTCATTCCTTCCTTCCCTTGGTTGGTTTGTTTGCCATGCAGACGATCAAGTGCGTGGTTGTTGGCGACGGCGCCGTCGGCAAGACGTGTCTGCTCATCTCGTACACAACCAACAAGTTCCCTTCCGAATACGTGCCCACGGTGAGACAGAGAGAGAGACATTCTGACTCTGAGAGAGAACGACAAGTCTACAAAGAAGCTACATTAAGGGCAATTTAGGGCATACTCCAGAAAAAAGGAGGAGCCCCAGAGGCACTCTTAGCTAGCAGTCAACTTGATTCCTTTCGTGGCCTTTTTGTTGTCTTATGAGTCACGCCTGGCTTTGCTTTGGCCGTTAGTCGCTAGCTGCATGCAGAGCTGCAGAGATGGAAAAGTTAATTTAATGTGGACGTCCGAATCATTTAGAGAGACGCATATGCGAGCTTAAGATAAACAATGCAATCGCTTCATGCCTTTGTTCATTCCCTTCGCTTCTGAATACGTATTTAAAGAGGAACCTTGATAGCTTAAATCATGTGTTCTGTAGAGGCCTTTTAACCATCAACACCGAGATGTTCGCATTAGCTCTCGACATTGTCATGATCCCATTTTCGTTGCTCTCTTTCAGGTCTTTGACAACTATGCTGTGACTGTGATGATCGGCGGCGAGCCGTACACGCTCGGCCTGTTCGATACCGCCGGCCAAGAGGACTACGACAGGCTGAGGCCGCTCTCCTACCCACAGACGGACGTCTTCCTTGTGTGCTTCTCGGTTGTCAGCCCAAGCTCCTTTGAGAACGTTAAAGAAAAGGTACACAATCCTTAGCAGTACTAGTGACATTAGCTCAACGACGTCTCTTGTTCCTCTATCTAGTGGGTCCCCGAAATCTCTCACCACTGCCAAAAGACCCCCTTCCTCCTGGTCGGCACGCAGATTGATCTCAGGGATGACGCCGCCACCATCGAGAAGCTGGCCAAGAATAAGCAGAAGCCGCTCACGATGGAGGTCGGAGAGAAGCTGGCTAAGGAGCTGAGGGCGGTCAAGTACGTCGAGTGCTCGGCATTGACGCAGGTTAGTAAGATTTAAACGTTTACTTCACGGAATGTCAATCTAATGCGTGTCGCTTTTCAGAAAGGGTTGAAGAACGTCTTTGACGAGGCCATTCTGGCAGCGCTGGAGCCGCCCGAGCCGCCAAAGTCGAGGAAGTGCGCGCTCCTGTGATTCCGACACTCCGCGAATAGAGAAATCATCCTGCAATTATTTTAATATGATATGAAAGAATAAGCAAATTATTAACCTTATTGTCGCCCCGTGGAAGAAATTACAAGGTCAAGTTTTCGAGAGAAGGAAGAAACTTGAAGGATAGTTTTTAATTTTTCAAAAAAAATCATACACCACAAAATTATAACCGACAAAAATAAAATATAAAATACGTTAAACTGATATTTTGTTGCTGTTAAATGACGTAGGAACAGAAAAATATCATAGTATTGTTACCATGGGTCAAGGAATTGTAGGCCTAGAATTCCTTTCATGGGTATATACTAATATGGTTTATTATAGACGCACAATGGTATACTTCTTGGCTGGCAATGAATTCGCCGTTAAAACACGCCGTCGATCCGTCTATGCAAGGACAGGGATGAAAATAGAGCATTTTAATTTATTTGGTACATGCTTGGATAAAAATACCCAATATTCACTATGTTTTTGTTACAAAAAGAATACGTAAATTTCCTTAGGAAGTTTGGGTATTTTTTCCGGTAATGTATATACATGACCTTGGTTAGAGCCCATTTTACTTTAACATTTAACCCGGTTTTTTAGGTTCATGTTTTAACCCAAGTCCAGACCGTACGAAACTTTTTTTGAATTTTCCCTTCGTCGCACAACTAGTTAGCCAGGGCGAAATTTCGCATAAATTGCAGGCACGCTTAAGTAGCAAAAGTACCGTAAGATCCGATCGAACCGGAGTATACCTTTTCTCAGAATCGAACATTACCAGCCATATATAAAAAGTATATATATGTTACCAGCTTACTAGTCAGTTAGTCTAGTAATATTTAATACTGATGAAATTACTTTTGGCAAAGAAATGTAATCATCAAAGTTGATGTAATTATTACAAAATTGTAATTTAATATTTGTGATTTTCAAAAACAATTTGTAAAAATAATGAATTACATATTCCAGCAAAATTATGGTAGATGATTTGCTATTTTTAAGGAAAAAATTAGCTTGCTAAAAACTTCCAAGGAGTCGTCGTCCTTCTGGAAATAGTTTTCCCGAAGAAAAAAAATGTATGCCCACAGGTGCAGATTAAAGCAATGTCCTATCCTATGAGTGGGACTTATACATAATGAGCTCTGTAACAAGGAAGGCTCAAGATAGCAAATCTCGTTTGTCCAAACAATTTATCTAAACGCACTAACCAAGGGTCTTATATAGTAATAGTACTATATAAGGCCCTTGGCACTAACCAATTAAGCTTACCGCTCAAAATGACATTAATTGTGTTGAGAGTTTGGCTTCAAAATGTTGTATTGTATGGTTTTCCATGTGTAGTTATATTTTTTTAGATGGCTATACCTGTTGAAAAGCTGATAGGGTCAAAGCTAGGTTTCTTTTTTACTAATAACCTTATCCCCTGAACATTGTATACAAGATGTATACTAGTTTCATGCTTTTTTTACTTAGCACTGGATCGCCCCTGGCCTAATCGCCGCTACTGTTAGTTTGCAGCTTTTGGTTTTTTCCAGAGTACTACCCTTTCGGATTCATCCACCAGCTCCGCCTTTTGGCTTATCCTCTATTATAGACAGTGTCCCCCTTTCACCCCTGAGGTGGGGGAACTCCTGCCCAGAGGCTAGTTTCATGCTTATACTGTGTTCTTAGGCTCATGCGTAATTCCAAGGAATTCTAGGTTTAGAATTCCTTGGTAATCCCTACAAACCTGAGAAAAGGGATCCCTTTTCTCAGCTACAAACCATTTGGCATTCAAAAAGTCGGTTTTGGGATTTCGATTTCCATAAGCTACTCTCTTATATGGATATTAATCATATTATTGCAAGATCTGCATAGTAACGACTAATACAGATATGTGCCCCATACTTTAAAAGTTAGTATTGCCAACCCAAAATTATATATGTAATGCCATTCCGAAGTGGTATCCACTCTTTGGGATCTAATGAGCTCGAACACAGCAAGTGTTTACGTTAACCTGCCCTATATTTGTATCGAGCAAAAACCGGAACCGTTGCTTCACCCACTTCCAACAAAAACTTTTTGACCGCCTGGAGCAGTGGCAACGCAAGCATCCCACGGGAACGACCTGATTCATACACGCGTTCACATCTCCTCAATCCTAATGGACCATATTGAGGTTACATAAGAGGAATGCACGTATACGTTACGCCTCTATTTGCGTCACCCGAGGGATACGCACAAGAGCGCGGTCACTGAGCTCCTCCGAATGCGCTCTCCTTCGGAAGCGGTTCAAGATCCCTTTGGGAAGGAAGCGGAGAAGAGAGAGAATGATCTACAACCAGTTGAAATGAGACGGACGCTGGTGACGGTCGATTATATTTATTGCGTGGGTGTGACATGTAATTATTCACAGTTATAATAATTATTTAAAGTGTCAAAAGTGCCTTTGTGTCAAATATTACAATGTCATCTTGGCTGTGTTTGAGTGTCTTGTGTCTTCTGTGCCTGCTTCAGACAGAATCATTCCAGTTGAATCCAAGTCTATTCGGGATATTTGGTCATTATGAGAGGTAATAAAAAAGAAATTTGTCGTAATGGAAGCCATATGTCAAAGGAAGTTACGACATGTTCTTTCATAACGAATCTAACTAATGTCCTATCATTTAATCGACCCTAAATATAAAACTTTGTCTTGTCGTGTGTATGTGTTTGCGTCAACTATTTGCACAGGAGGATGACAATTTGAACACCGGTTTATTTCCAAATAAAACCACCACAACTTCCTACTGTATATAACGTCTGGCGGTCAAGTTTACTACGCTTCTTCCAGTTCTTCGCTGGAACAAAAACAACTCTCCAAATGCCTGGTTAACAGATTGTTGCATGCAACATCCGATTGGCTATTTTGGCCTGGGGGCGGCAGCGAATGAGACAGACCAACATAAACCGGTTTGGTTATTAAAGGTAGCTGTTCATAATTGCGGACGGCGATGAGAATAACCTGAATATGCGAGGGACATAATTACAATTGATATCTCTGTCAATAATCCTTTTTGAGGTGGATTATGTCTCTCTTCTAGAGAATTATTTATCTTTGGCAAAACAAGGCATATTTAACAAATGTACCTTTCCCGGAAAGGAGTGATCCTTTGTCGTAATCGTTAGTCTTTCTAAGTGACGTCCAGCACACAAACTCCAACCAATATTTAACCACAATAAACACCTCAATTTATCCAGTTAGCATTCGCTGACGATAATCATATTTCATCTTGTTCTCTGATAACGTCACGCGAGGGTAAATAGCTGTCCAAACAATTATTTTATTTGAACCACAAAGTAAGACGGGCATACGAGAAGTTATTATTAATATATGTTGTATATATTTTAATTTCAGGAAGTCCACTGCCTGTCCCGAACGATTATCTTGCCTCTTGGGTGCCTCACAAAACACCACTTCAGACGCGGAAATTACACAGGGACTCTCAAACCTGGCTGCATTGAAGGGGGAAAAGAATAATAACCATGCCTCTGATGCACCCATCCAGCTGGGGAGCAAGCTCTACTCTGCCTGGTTGGCGGGTCGAGCCGGTCGCAACTGCGAGAGGCTGACACCCTCCTGTCCCCTCAGCAGTTGGGAGCTTCTGGAAGCTCACTACGAACTGGAGCTCCAGGCACAACAGCATTCAACGGCGTCATCATCCCAGCGGCTCCAGCGGAGAGACTCTGCAGGGTTGAGGCCAATCATTGATCTCCCACGCATTTTGCGTCAGGCTCTGTCGTTGCGCGAGCCCATTGCCTCGCCCAAGGACTGGATGCGGAGGGCTGAGTGCCGGCGATGCGAGGCCAAGAGGGACACTTGCTTCTATGTAAGAGATCATTCTAGACATGTGAACTAGAAAATATTGCATTTAAACAGTCAACTAGACACAAATAGTGCATATAATTATAAATAAATTGTAGCATATTTAGAACTTATGCGGTTGGTGAACACGATCTACACAGACTGATGCATCGATATCTAAAGTAGCCCAATCTCCCTTTCCTCTCTTTTCGAGGAAGTCAAGATATATTTTAAAGCCTCTCTATAATTTGTGAAAGTTTTGATTTTGCTACAAATTGCTTGGTTTTCGAGTTTCGGTGCCATGTCTGTCTGTCTTCGTACTTGTATTTTTGGGTATTTTTCGGTGTCTTATTCTTGAAGTTTTTTTTAGGCTGAACAAAAAAATGGGCTTCTTATAATTTTTGCATAAGAAAATGTATATTTTCTCACATTATAAATGATCCAAAATGATAATTTTTATTACTACTTTTCTATAGTACGCCATCGGTACGTACGGTATCTGCGGCGTTGTGGGCTACCTGGGCGGCTTCGCTGGCAGCGCGGCGTGCACCGTGGTGACGCTCCCCCGCACCGCCGACTGCACGCTCAACACGGTCGACAACTGCTACAACCGAGGCTGCGGCCTCGTCAACATTGCCAGGGCCAAGATGGACATTAGGAACCTGTTCAAGAAGGGAAGATGAGGACCGCGATTATGAGACTGGAGCTGAAGAACATACCTCAGGGTGCTTGCCATATCAGTGTGATTGTTGAAATAAAAGTGTGTGCCCATCATGTCATTATCCTTGAATATATTCTGTTTCTCTTTTGTTTTACATTTCCGTTATTATGTTTTCATATTTGCATTACAATCTCTCTGGTTTATTTTTCTTCCTCGTGGGGATTTAATTATACTCTCATTTATATGTTATGACTGTCCTAAATAAACCAAAACAATTTATTATTATACTAGCGATTGTAGGTTGCACATCTCTTACTTTCATTCATTAGCACAATTTCAAAATATTCTTGTTTCTTCTCATCATATTTTCAAGGCTTGTGTGTCGTCATGCTCTGTATTCATCATATTCAATCGTGTGGAGCTACATAATGAAGTTAGAGGGCGTGGCCACGAGGCCCCACACTCGACGTGTCAACGTGTCCCGGGTCTGGGGTGGCGTCGCTATAAAGCGGGCTCCAAGACGCGGAGTAAAGTAATATGTTGTCCTAAAATTCTAATTCATAAAGAAATGAATGATCAAAACTAAGAAGAGACGTAGAAGCAAACTTATAGCAGGGACCGAGAAGAAACGAAATAAGAAAAAATAATACCGGAACAAACTCAATAAAATGTAGCATAATAATGTATTATATATTGCCACTTTTCTTCCTCATCTTAATCAATCTTGGATTCTTCTTCTTCAACCGGTGGTGACCCTATTTCATCTTACGCATATGAACGGCTCTCTTTTCATATTCTAGTTATAAATTTAGAGTACATTTGTCTTGTAATGGATATAATATATTTGTATAGACTCTTCTTTTAACATTGTCCATGTTTTAAAACCTTGCATAGTGTGTGTGGGTGTGTGCGATGGGGAATAAGGGGGATTGAATCAGTCATTTTGGGAGCTAGGGACGAAATGTTCATTTTGCTTTGTATTAAACTAACAGATTTTTAAAGCAAAGCTTTAACTCAAACGCAGTATAAATTCCCATCTTTATATTATTGTTTTAGACTTTAGTATATATATGGATAGGTATATATAATCTCTCTAGACTCCCAGAAATAGCGAAACATAAAATTGCCTTTAAATATATATGTCTAAATAAAGTTTCTTTTTTGCTATTTATTAAAGTTCATAATTAATATAGATATTCCTTTCTTCCTTTCTTTCCTGCCTTCTTCCTCCACTTGCTCTCATCTTCATATATTTCTTCGATCTCTCCAATAAGTTTCAGATTACTTTGAGGTGCTTTTGTTGCTTCGCGTTACCGTCGTGCTGGAGGCAACAACCGCAGCTGGCGCAGCAGCAGCAGCTGTGGCAGCTGCCGCCGCCGCGCCTGCAGCGTCCTCCTCCTCCTCGTCCTCCACGACGGCACCAACCCAGCCCCGCTCCTCCGGCCCAACAGCCCCGCCATTACCAGCAGCGGCAGCTGTTGCAGCTCCCTTCTTGCCTCGCTTGCCTTTGGCAGTCACAGTCTTCGGCGCTTTTGCCGTCTTGGCAGCAGCCTTCCTAGCGGTCTTGCCACGGGTGGTCCTTGTTGAGCTCACCGCGGAGGACGAGGTCGGCGCTGAGTACGATACTGAGACTGGGGGGTTGCTTTTGGTTGCTATTGTAGACGAGGGCTTAACTGGCGTGGATGGCGGCGCGGCCGTCACGGACGCAGGCGTGGCGGTCAACACGATCTGAGAGTTGTTGGCTAGATCCACGTTGTGCACGTTGAGATAATGCTGCCAGAGCTCCTCCACCACCTGGTCCTTGGGTTTCCGGCTGGCGTTGTGCACCTTGTGTGCTGCCGCTTCAGGGCGGAGGAGGCTGGTGCCGCAAGTGGAAAGCTCTAGTCGGGTCTTGGCCATCACGGGCGCCTTGCAGTTGACCACCGCTGCGGACGGAGAGACGGACCCATTGGACGAGGATAAGGGAGCAGCGCCGTTGAATTCCCCGTTGGTGGTCGTCGTTGTGGCGGTCACCACGCAGGTGCTCGTGTCCATAGGCACAGGCAGCGCCACCGGGGTCGGCACGGATGCTGGGGTCACTCCGGACGACGTGAGCGCCAGCACCGTTGGAGTGCAGCTCTCAATCACGCGCAGCACATTTGGCAAGGGCGACGTGACAACAATGGGTCCGCTGGAGGTGCTGTTGCTCTTCTTGCCTCCTCGTTTTGGTTTAGTTGTGACCGGGATGGGAACGTGGTTTCTCGGACTGCCATCCACCAGCGGGAGAGGCTTTGTGGGCAGCTCGATCGTGATTGGCTGGGAGACCACTTTGTGCTGGAAAGGCTGCGTTGGCTGAGGCTGCAGATGATGAGATGGTGCCATTGGCATTTGCGGTAGCGCAGGCTGGCTCGGCAACGATGTGAGTTGCATTGGCTGAATCTGCGGTACCTGTGTCACTTGCACTGGTGGTAGTGGGTGCTGTGGCAGATGCACAGTCATGGGTGGCGGCGGCGGCGAAACCGTCTCCTTGATGCTGATGACCGGCGGGTCGTTTTCGCCGTGGCCGTTGGAAATGATGATAGTGTGTTTCGGAGGCTGAGGAGGCAGGATAATCTGCGTGGAGGGCGCCGAGGGAATCTTCTTCAGCTGCGGCACCACCTTCCGGACGATGGCGGCCGCCGCAGGCGTCGTATGGATGATGGTCGCCCCCGGCGGCAGTGTGGACGCGGCCATGGCCGTGTTGGAGGCGGAGTCGTCCTGCGTCATGTTGATCTTGTGCACATTGATGTAGTGGTTGACGAGCTCCTGAATGACGGCCGCCGTCAGTTTCCTGCTTGCATTGGTGATGCCGTGTTTGGACGCGTGCGTGCGGAGAAAAGAGGAGCCCTTCATGCGTAGCTCCTTCATTGAGACGGTCACAATTTGGGCCGTGCAAGGTGGTTGCGGCTGAGCGGGTGCTGTGGAAGCCGGTGGCGGAGCTGGAGCTGGCGCAGCAGGCACAGGAGCGGAGATGGTGGTGGTTGCTGTTGTCGTGGCGGTGGCCAAGCTGATGATGTTTCCGCCGTTTATGGTAATGGGTGGGGCCGTTAGTGGCACAGGGGCAGCCGAGGCAAAATGAACTTGCACTGGTGGACGGGACACAACCACCTGAGCCGGAGGCGCTTGTGGTTGCTGTTGTTGAAGGAGTTGTTGTTGCTGTTGCTGCAGAAGCTGTTGTTGTTGCTGCTGCTGTTGCTGTTGTGCCAGTTGCTGCTTGGCCTTCTTACTCTGTCTCTTTTTAGGAGGAGGAGGCGCTACCGTCGTCGGTGGTGGTTCAGTTGTCACACTACTAATGCTGAGGGAAGAACTACTGATTTTGTTTGTCTGTTGCGGGATGGGCACTTTGGGCAGAAGGGCACTCATGGTGGCGGCATCGTCCAATACCTGCCGGTCAGGCTCGGTGGGTAGCTTCAATACAGCAGCTTTCTTGGTCAGCTGGACGGCATGCGCCTGAGGTGGCTGCGGCGCCTGCAGGGTGAGGCCCGCAGGGGTTGTGATAGCGCTGATCTGCGGCAGCGGGCTGGTGATGGACACCACGGCTGCTGGGATTCGCGTCAGCCCTGCAGTGGGTGGTGGAGGCAACGCCACTGTCGGCAGTTGGTGGCTGCCTGAAGATACAGTTGCGATGGACGACATGTTGTTGTTGTTGTTGTTGCTGCTGCTGCTGCCACCGATGCTGCTACTTGCTTTCGTTTCAGTCCTCGTCGTCGTCGTCAGTGTTTGTCGGCGCCTCCAATGCTGGTGTCGACATGGGTGTTGGTTCTGGTGCTGGTCGGCACTCGGCACTGAGCCCAGGCGTGGCCTTCCTTCCGGATTGACCTTTGAAGGTCTTGATCCTCCTTGCTCTAACTCAAGTTCTTATAAGGCCACACAAAAGTGAGTGAGGCAGTGAGGAGTGAGTGACGAAGACGAGAAAAGGAGGAGGAGGAGGAGACGAGCAGACGAGCAGGCGAGGAGCAGCAGAGGAGAGCGAGCGACGGGTATGAAGAGGAGGAGGACGAACGACCACCACGCAGGCAAGCTAGCAGTTAAGCAGCCACCTCCTGGGTTGTCGCCGTCCACAGAGTATTCGACTTAGCGAGAGCGCGGGTGCGCATCTCAGTAGTGTACTAGGAGCTCTGATGGCCGCGCGCCGCGCGATGATGATCCTGGTGTGCGCAGGCTAGCGCTCAAGTTGGATGAGAGGAGGCTGAAATTTATCTTCTTCATTCAAGTGCGCTTCTCGTCGTGAAGTAGCCCGTGTGGGAGAAGAGGAAAAGAAGAAGAAGCTCTTGGCCGCGTGCTTGTAGCCTGCTTGCTCCCTCCTCTCTATCCCCTGGCATTGGTCTGCACTCTGCAGCAGCCACTCGTCGTAGTTCTACTAATGGAGTGATATTGTTGGTGTGGCTCTCCTCAAGCTTCTTCCTTTTCTTCCTGGCCTGCCTGAGTGCTCATAGGCTGGTGATCGTACGTGTGCCTGGGCTAGGCGCTGCTGGAGTATCTCACTGTATCTGGCTTAGCGCAGTGCTGCTACCTCCTCCTTCCCCACTGCTGCCGTCAATGCCTTGTATGAGAGAACGAGAGAGATGGTGGCGTGTATGTGCTTGGCTGCTTCCCACTGAGCTCTTTGATAAGGAGGAAGTTGAAAATAGTCCTAAAATGCGCAGTCCTAGGCTTATGCCAGGCAAGGCAGGCTACGAGAAAGACGTTATGCAGAGGATCTAAACCCATGCCGCGCAAAGCCATCGTCGCCTTCCCCAAGTTGGCGGTACAGCAGGCGCTAGCATAGGGCGCATTGCCTGGCTTTGCTAGAAGAAGTTGGAATGCCCCAAGCAAACACACAGACACATACATATATTGAAAAAAAGCTCGTGAGTCGCTCATATATAGTTGGTATTTTCTACCAGCTAGGCCGTCAAGCAATGCAGGCCAAAGAAGAATCATGCTATACATACAGCCTAGACCAGACCAGGCAAATTCGGAGTCTCCTTACAAAGTATGTATGCACACATAGCACAGACGCAGTAGCACTCAGACTAAGCATATCATCATCATCATCATCATCCCGAAGCTTTTGCGCCAACACAGCTAGCTAGGCTAGCAAGTGCTCTTGTACCTTCAACTGAAAAGTGCGCAATAAGTAAGTCTTCTCCTCTGCGGTGTGTGCACACACACTACTCCAGGAACGAAAAAGATGTAGCAGTCGTAGTGGTAACTGAGTGTAGCTCAGTTCAGTGCTCACGTAACGATTCCTACAGGCTATATGATCATCCTATTACTGTTGCAGACTGGATCGCTCCTCTCGCGCGCACTCGCCATGTTCGTACGTCAAAGCTTTGGGATGTAGACAACAGAAAATTCAGACTACTTTTCACGGTACTGCTTTATTCTATCATTGATAATAAGGCCTTATTTTCTTTTAAAAAACCTACTTTATAGTGATATTTTAGTCTGGTAAAAATGATTTAATTCATGGACTAAGTACGCAGTATTCCCATCGTGGCACAAAAATTCACATTGAAATATAACTCCCTCACGCATGTAAAAGTTTCTTGACTTCCAAAACAAGCTTGTCATCCATAATTAAACTTGATTCAACGAGAAAAATGATCTCGCAGCTACAAAGGAAATCATTTGTGGTTAAGGAAACTTTGTTCCGAGTCTAGTCATCATAATAAAAAGCGGAAAACTGACACGCTGCCGCTTTAACATACATGCAGACAAGCTCTACAGCAGCGGGAGGCCATGCAGTTAGCAAGCCCTTCTTCTTCTTCTTCTTGTTTCCTCACAACGAGCAATCATTATATCAAAGACCCCCTTCGCTCGTTATAAGTTTTCTCCGATACGTTTCCTCCCAAGTCGGAATAAGAGAGCTTCTGCAGAGGGAACAAGTAGTCGGAGAAGAAGAAGACGAAGAAGAAGGAGATCAGACGAATTGACGAAGAAAAGGCCGTGTCAGTTTTTAGTTCTCTTTCCTCCTTTGCAAAAGCTTCTTCTTCGTGTCCTCCTCGTCTCTCTAGGCGAAGCTGCCGATCGACGACGTTGCGATCCAATCTGAGTGAGC
This sequence comes from Tisbe holothuriae, assembly GCA_900659605.1. Taxonomy (NCBI): domain Eukaryota; kingdom Metazoa; phylum Arthropoda; class Copepoda; order Harpacticoida; family Tisbidae; genus Tisbe; species Tisbe holothuriae. The sequence goes on along the minus strand of LR139436.1, from coordinate 25,224 downwards.
GCCGCGTGCAGAAAGCAGTTTCCCCCTTTCTTATCTACCTCCTTCGACGCTGCCTTGCCCTGTAGCAGCAGCAGCATGTACGAAGAACAAGTAAGGTCGGTGTGCATGTATAAGAGAGCTTGAAATGCCTCCTCCTCTTCCACACTCAGGCAAGGCTGTTGCCTTGTGTTGCCCTCAGCTCAGAAATGGCGTCGTCGGCCTCTTGTGTGCGCGCGCCAAAATCAGCATGGCCGTATAAGTGAAGAAGCGCATGCACACCCAAGCGCACACTATACACTCGACAACGAAGATGGCTTGAAGCGCGGGCAGGGAGAAGAAGAAGAGACTTGCTGCTGGCTCCCAAATGCACACACGCATACTATTCCTCCTCTGGGTGCTTCTTCGACTTCTTCTTCGTCTTGTACTTCTATTCTTGCTGCCACCACCGCCGCGAATACGTAGCTGCAAGTCTCTCAAAGACTCTTCGTAGCCTCCGACGAGGCTGCTAGCTGTAAGACGGAAAAGACTTGAGGAAAAGAAGAAGAAGAAGAAGAAACGAGTAAGTTCGCGCCAACGGCTTGATGGAGTCTGTAGTGACCACGGACACACATCCTCGATATGGCTCTGTCGCCTTCCTCTACGTTCAAATGCTTTTGCCGACGTCCTCATGTGATGAAGGGGACGAGCGAGTGATTCGTATTAATTAATATTCCGACGAGTGGATGATGTTACTTTGATTTTACAGGTCGAGTTGTGCATTCGATACAGAACTCAGGCATGAACTAGGGGCGTCCAAGGAGGGAAGGATTGGCTATACAAATGCAGCAGTAACTTTAAGTACCACGATAATCGTGTTCAGTAACTTTGCGGGCTAAATCTTCAATCAAGATATTTTTTTATTCCCGTACATGCACATGTCCCTGGGAGAAAACAGAGAAAAGAAGAGAAAAGAAGGCAAGATTATGAACGTGTATTCGAGGTTCTGTGACACTGAAGAAACACTTCCGTACTTTCCTGAAAACTATGCCAATAATGCCATCAACAAAGAAGAGAACAATGGGCATATACGAGACATTTCCTTGGCAATGCATATTTATTATTACTGGTGGGTATCATGGGTATGTGCTTATGAAAGTTCAGATTCCGTTTATTTCTCGACGAAAAGGGCCTGTTCTAGGCTCCAAAAAGACAATGGTGCTCTCAAAAATTATTTAGTAGCGATACTCCATGTATACATACCGGTACCGGTACAATAAGTTGGTGTTCTCAAGATTTCTATCTATATAAATAAATGACTTGAACATCAATATTCCAGAATTCCTTTGATAACTAATACAACTGTTTCCCCAAAGGTAGCTTGTATAAAACAGTTGATGGCAGATGCCGTACCACTGAGCTGCATGCTGTCTCCTTTTACCGGTCCGCATTGATATTGAATCAAGCACACTAAAATACTTGCATTGAATTAATTTTCGCAAAAAAGTTATGTCAAAATACCTGGTGAAGGGCGAAGCAGCATTCCAGGATAATATGACATAGTTGCATATTTAAAAAGAAGAAAAAGGGAAATATAATCACATATATTACAATCCATTAATTAACGCACATCGTTGTCTTTTCAGCCTGCTTTACATCGTGGGCACCAGATTAAAAGGCCCGTTTTTGTTGCAAACTTGCAATCATATTGAAAGTGTTTGTTTCCCGTACAAACCTGTAAACTTTATTTCGGTTGCTGAAGTAACATTTGCTTTGATCTATGAGTGGGAATATATTCGCATGCCGCATTACTACTCATAGGCTTTGATTCAAGTATACAATGACTACGTACATATGAACATATACTTGGGGGTTGGGTTGACTGAAATATCTTACTGCTTGAAGAATGTTTCGTTTGGCTGCATTGAGCTACAAAACATTCGATGTTCCCATTCCTAAAATATAAAAAGACTGACTATTCGGTATTCATTAACTAGTAAAAAGTCGAGTCCAATAATTAGACGAATAAAAGCAACACGATTAATCGATTATCTTCTTAACTGCTTTTTGGACGAGTATTTACCCAGTAGATTTGGAAGAAGTTAATGAAGGCATCGGTTTGGTGGTAAAAGATTTCGCCATAGTTGTGCGATGCCTCCAACTGTTTCATCTTTTCGTTTATTATAATCTCTTTTCATATCTAATTGACAACCGATTAACAGGTGGTATACCACAGAAATCAATTGATCTTTGGTATACCATAAATTTTGGTGAGCCCGTCCGTCCTAAACCCGTTTTCTTCTTCTTTTTTCTTCCGTCCGGCAACAGTGAACAGCGGCCGAGTCGAGAAGAGAGAAAGAAGAAAAAGCGGAGCTACATTCAACTGCTGAGCTCGAGCCAGTTTCGCTGGCGGTCACCGCAAGGTCGTTTGTTGACAGAAAAAGGGGAAGCTGAGACAGTTTTTTAAATCAACTAATTCAACTTTTGGGTCAGTCAACAAAAAACAACCAAGGTGTTTGATTGCCACGCCCATTTCTCTGCAATCCTACCCACTGTTGTGGTCCCGCCTCCCATTCAATCTGTCTGCGCGTGCGTCGTCGACTTTCTCCGAGCAAAATACACTTGACACTTTTAACCTTGAGAGAGCTGGAAACGGAATCTCGTCATGCCCACGCCGTTCGTGCTGACCCTGTGCGGGGCATCCGCAGGGCTGAGCCCGCCCATCAGGGGCGCCGAGACGCTCTTCAGGTTCCGCTGGGGCACCACGCTCAAGCTGGAGGCGGCCAGGACGCTGCTGGGAAGCACCGTGATCGTGGAGACCAATTTGCCGGCCCAGCCGGATGAGGCTTTCGAGAGGGGCGTGTTCAGGGCGCTGCCGCCGCTGCATGCCGATGGCGGGAACGTGGTCGAGCTGGAGTTGAACAGGGCGGGCGCCTTTCAGTTCAGATACAAAGCAGAAGGAAGGCAAGTCCTACTACAACCTCTCTTGTAAAAGTGTTCATTTGCTCATGCCCATTGTTCTGCAGACCTGATTTAGATGGCGATGGTTATTTGGTGGTGGAGCCGAATGTGGATCTTCTTGGCCAGTCCTTGCCACTCGACGCTCTCAGTTGTCTCACAGTGATGCCAAAACTGCTCGGACCTTTAAAAGGATGGGAGGATAAGCTGGTTCAGGTTAAGGAGTGCGCCTATAATGTCGTTCATTTCACACCGGTCGAGGTAACCAAATAAAGAGACGACAAAATGTTACTTTTTGCTAACATTGTTTTATCCTCGTTAGACTCTTGGTGGTTCTCGGTCAGCCTACTGCCTTGCCGACCAGCACGAGCTGAACCCCGAGTTTGAATCGGACTGGGACTCCTTGGAGGCGCTGACAAACAAGATGCACGACGAATGGGGCGTCCTCTCGCTCGTTGACATTGTGCTCAACCACACGGCCAACGAGTCACCCTGGTTGGGAGCCAACCCTGAGGCCACTTACAACTGCGTGTCCAGCCCTCACCTGCGCCCGGCGGTGCTGCTAGACATTATGTTGTACCAACTGGCGGTGGACATTGGTCAGGGTGTGTGGACAAAGCGGGGCATTCCCAAGGGTGAGCTCACGACAGAGCAGCAGATCGAAGTGGCGAAGGACCTTCTCGTCTGGGAATACATGCCCCGGTACAACTTGTGGGAGATGTACGCGGTGGACGTGGAGCAGACGGTCAAGACATTTGAGGAGAGACTACAGCGTGGGGATCAAGGGTTGAACGAGCAAGATAAGAAGCAGCTGGAAGTGGTTCATGATGACGAGTATCGGAGGTTCAGAGCCAGCGTGGATATGGACGTCGCCCTCTCCATCTACCGCTGCGTGGACAGTTTCCGCAGCGCCCTGCTCGCCCTCAACGACGACATCCGCAGACGGTACAACGAACACGTCGTGCACGGCATCAACAACGCCATGGCTGAGGTCCACTACAAGCGCATTGCCGGCCACGGACCCAAGTTTGTCCAGTGCGACGGTGAGCTGCCTCTGGTTGAGAGATACTTTACCCACACAGAGACATGTGGGGCACTGAGTCCTGTTGAGGCCGAGGCGATGGTGCGTAGTGCTGAGGACGGCGCTCTATTCCGCGCACATAACGGCTGGATTGCCGACCACGACCCGCTCGTGAACTTTGCCACATCCGCCTGCCTGGCGTACCTCCGTCGTGACATCAACACGTGGGGTGACAGCGTCAAACTCCGATACGGAGATGGCCCAGAAGACTCTCCTTTCCTTTGGGACTTTATGACCAAGTATGTTGAACGGGCTGCGCGCATCTTCCGAGGAATCCGATTGGACAACTGTCATAGCACGCCTCTCAATGTGGCCGAGCACCTCATGGATGCGGCTCGAGCAGTGAGACCTGACCTGTACGTCATTGCTGAGCTGTTCACGAACTCTGTGGCCAGGGACAATCTGTACATCAACCGGCTAGGGATCAATTCGATTATCAGAGAGGCTAATCAAGCGGGTAACCAGGAGGATTTGGGCAACCTCTGTTCCCGCTACGGCGGCGATCACATTGGCACTTACGCAGAATTACCCTCCGGAACGAGAGTCGTGTGCCATGCGGCCCACGCCATCATATTCGACCAGAGCCACGACAACGAGTCGCTGATGCAGCAGAGAAGCGTCTACGATTTGTTACCGACTGCTGCTGTGCTTAGCTTTGCTTGCTCTGCCACGGGGTCCAACAAGGGCTTCGACGAGTTCGTGCCTCATCACATTCACGTTGTGAGCGAGGAGAGGCGCTACCGAGACTACAAGGAAATCCAGGACAGCGGCATCCTTAGAGCGCGCAGAGTTCTCAACGACCTGCACTCGTACTTGGGCGCCAACCGCTTCACGGAGGTCTACGTTGAGAAGATGTCCGGCGGCCTTGTGTCTGTCACGCGCTACAACCCGGTGACGCACGAGTCGTTCCTGCTGGTGGCGCACACCACCTTTGAGATGGGCACGCCGGGCAGTCCGCTGCCCCGCGTACGCGTCGAGGGCAGAGTGAAGCGCGTGGTGCTGGAAGCGTTCACGCGCAAGACTGGAGAGGCCGAGTTTGAGCGCGATGCCGAATTCGTGAATGGGTTGGAGAACTACGAGACGTGTGTGCGGAAGGAGCTGTTGTCGCCGGCTGAGGCGGAGATTGTGGAACATTTTGGAGAGGAGGAGAATGCCACTGTTATCACCTTCAAACGTAGGTTTTAAGCCCCAACATTATTATAATCAATTCATGTGTTACATCTTTTATTTTCCCTATACAGGTCAACCTAACGCTGGCAGTGTCCTCGTCATCCATTTCCGACCCCTTGAGCACCACGCAAAAGCATTCAGTCCTCTCGTTGCCCTCTCCGAAGCTGAGACGCTTCCCACAGAGTTGGAGGCGGCCGCTGGAAATGCGTCCTTCCTGGATCTGAACTTTGCTCTCTACCGCTGTGGTCAAGAGGAAGGTGCAGATCGAGGAGCAGGAATCTATGAGCTGCCTGGTTATGGTGCCTTTAACTATGCAGGATTGCAGGGTAGGACTTGTTAAAGGGGCTATAGAGCTAAGTTTCATCCATATAATTTATCACAGGAGTTGTATCCATTCTGGACGATATGCGCCGCAATAAAGATCTTGGTCACGCTCTTGCCAAGAATCTTCGTGATGGTGATTGGCTGATGGACTCCATTGTGGGCAGACTGCGCATGCGACCTGGCCTCGTCCCCGTCGCTGATTGGCTGGCGAGTATGTTTGACCACGTTAAGGAGATGCCCCGGTTCCTCGTGCCCAAATATTTTGAGGTTGCAGTTCAGGCGGTCTACAAGGTGCTCATTAATAGCGCATGGTAATTCGGAATGCTTCTTTATTACTCTTCAGAAAATTTATATATTATAATATTCACAGCTCTCAAATGTCACCATTTGTCCGGGATGGTCCACATCTGGCTAAGGCTTTGTCTCTGGCGGCCTCTATCCAGCATGCCTCGCACATTGCAAACGCTGCCATGCCGCTGCCAAACGATAGCTACAAAGACAGGGAAATGCCTTCATTAGGTAAAACCATAAATGCTCTCTAAGTTTAGAACGTTCATGAATGTCTTATGTATTTAGCTGCTGGGCTTCCTCACTTCTCGACCGGCTACATGCGTAGCTGGGGCCGGGACACCTTCATCGCGTTGCGTGGCGCCCTCATGCTACAGGGCAGGTACGAGGAGGCCAAGTTCATTCTGCTCAGCTTCGCCACCACTCTCCGCCACGGGCTCATCCCCAACCTGCTGGACGGAGGCAACAACCCCAGGTTTAATTGCAGGGATGCCACTTGGTGGTGGATGCAGAGTTTGCTCACCTTCGTCTCCGAGGCGCCTGGAGGGGAGGCCATCCTAAAGGAAAAGGTGGAGAGAGCTTACTCAACGGATGAGGAGCCGTTTGAAAAGAGGTAATTGTTTTTATATTTTAACCTCAATGACTATTTAGTAACATTTATTTACTTCAGTTTCATGTCAGTGGAAGATCTGATACATGAGTCCCTTTGCAAGCACTTCTCCGGAATCAGTTTCCGAGAACGCAACGCTGGCAAGCAAATTGACGAGCACATGCAAGATGAGGGATTCAATGTTCGGGTCGGAGTGGACATGTCCAACGGGTTTGTGTTCGGTGGGAACAGGTGGAACTGCGGCACATGGATGGACAAGATGGGGTCCAGTGAGCCGGCAGGGAACAAGGGCAATCCAGCCACACCCAGAGTAAGTCTTGAATTTAATTCTAATGCAAACTCGCCAAACTGAATCTTTTTTTAAAAGGACGGCAGCGATGTGGAGATCGTAGGTCTGTCCTATTCATGTCTTCGCCAACTGGCTCAGCTCAACTCTCGTGGGTTGTTTGCCTACTCCAACGTGTCTCGCTCCTCCGACGGACTGGCCTGGACCTTGGCGGAATGGGCCGAGCTCATTAAGATTAACTTCGAATCTCGCTTCCACCTCGGAGACCCGAATCACTATAACAGCGGCGCATACAAGGACACTGTTGGCAGCAGTGAGGGGTGGACGGACGACCAGCTTCGATGCAACTTCCCCATGGCCATGGTGGTCGCCCCGGAGCTATTTTCTCCGGATAATGCTTGGAAAGCCCTCCAGATCGCCAAGGAGAAGCTTCTCGGGCCGCTGGGGATGAAGACGCTCTGTGACAATGATTGGCAATACCGCGGTGACTACGACAATAGCAACCAAAGCACGGATAAGACAGTTGCTCATGGTTTCAACTATCATCAAGGGCCGGAATGGGTTTGGCCAGTCGGCTACTTCCTCAGGTATGAATATATCCATATTAGACCGTTCAAATATTTAAACGTATATTGCAGGGCTTACTTGTACTTCGGCAGCCTTGTGGGCGAGGCCTCACACGCCAGACAGTTTGTCAACGAGGTCCTCTGTCGCCACGCCGATCACATCGAGACGAGTCCTTGGCGTGGGCTGCCAGAGCTGACCAACTCGAACGGGTCGTTCTGCGCTGGCAGCAATCCAACTCAGGCCTGGAGTATGGCATGTGTGCTAGAAGTGCTCTATGACATGCGGAAGCAATAAAGGAATCAAAATGTTTGCGGTTTAGTCGAGATAGAAGCAAATACTTCCATGAATATGTATACTGTATTAATGCATGCAAAGTTGTACTTAAAGTACCTGTTATGAACCGGGCGAGGGTTAGTTTATATTTTAAGTACAATATCAATGCAAAATTATTGTTCAATTAAATTATTTAGTATGAAAATAAATCCAGCAGAGAATCTCCAAAAAATACCTCTTGCCATGGACTTATTCGATATATAGCACTTTAACAGCCTAAAATCGCGTCAAATGAGACTTCTAAATCATTAACATTTTTTATTTGTATTCTAACTTCTTTGCCACACGAAACCTCTCATTTCAGTCGCATATAAACACTAGATGGCTATACCCCCTGGCGGAATGGGCCGAGCTCATTAAGATTAACTTCGAATCTCGCTTCCACCTCGGAGATCCGAATCACTACAACAGCGGCTTCCCCAGTACAGCACCTAATAAACACTAGGTACCTTTGGGAAAAGGACAAAGAAAAAGGAAAATCCCACGAAAAACGAAGAAACCAAGAAAAAGGGCGAAAGAAAAGGGAGAAATCAAGGAATATATATTTGTAAAAAGTATGCATCTTAATATATAGATAGTATTTGTATTATGTACTTTTAATATCTAGTTAACATAAAACTGTGTTTCCACCATTTTTCGTCCTTTTGACTTCATTTTCTTTTTGGAAGGAAGGTAACCAAGAGATTGGGTGATTGAAAAGATTTGTAATTAAGTTAAATAGCCGAATTAAAAGGCTTGTGTGCTGTTGAAGAATTAAAGACCACATATGTCCATAGAGGCATGTTTTAATTTGATCGAAATTGGTGAAGACCAAGGTTAATATAAGAGACAAGGAAAATAATTAACTTTTTTGGGCGAATAGAATGTATAAAACAGCAACATCTTGATTTTATTGTATATCAAGCCTTTGTGTTATATTTGAATGTTTGCCCAAATATTGAATTTATATTAGCGGTGTACGTATTAAGGGCTGTGATGACCCTTCTATGCTTGGCTGGTATATATGTATATTATAAAATGATTTGCTTGAACTGTCATCTTCGTTAAACCGGATATTTTTTCATTGCGTAAAATACAGAGAGCTCGATAGCGACTAATAATGATGACATAAGCTAAGTTCTTAGTCACATGTTTGTGGAGCTATCTCTACAGTAGGAGTTAAAAATGCTTGAGAACTTGTACTTGAAAAAAAAATCAAAGTTCCAGAACTTACAACTTATATATAAACTTCTGTTAAATAAATAACTTGTTCAAAAAACTGTATGTGATTACTGCTCTGCTTACTATATAATAATATCATGATGATATATTAATAACTGGAAATATAATTTTCCTAAAATATTAGGTATACGTCTGGGTCTCGCATACCTATAGACAGTGCTCGCAGTTAAAAGAGCTTTAATTCCAACAGAGAAACATGTTTCTCTGCTTCCAAAATCCCTCCGCTAAGATCTAACTTGCCATCCTACGGCATAAGAGCCATACGAGCAAACAAGATCAAGAGTCCTTTACTTCAACGGATTGTCCTTTATCAGCGTATATATCATTGCATCCTTGAGTAGTAAAATTCCACTGCATAATCTCCCTGCTGAGTTGCGGTAATTTCGTTTCTCCCTTTTTCTTCTTTCATTCCTTCCTTCACTCGGCCCGGCTCGACTGATTTTTCGTCCTTCCGGCGTGCGGCTGCGCTGCAAAAAAGAGGAAAAGTGGATCTTCTCTGCATTGAACTCGGTCCCTTTTTTTTCTCTTCTCTTCTCTTGTCGCCTCCGCCTCGTTTCCAAACACACCTTCTTAGTGCAGCTGAGGCATATGAGGGCGGAGTGAAGTCCACGACGGCCGACGGAGAGGAGCCTGAGGAGGAGGCAAAAGTGAGAACAACGTCCACAGGCTCAAGGACGGACACGACGGCGAGGAAGACGACGACGACGACATCAGTGCCAGCAGTGCCAGAATGCTGGCCTACCTCGCGCGCATGGCCGCTAAGCGGGGCGTGCTGACGGCCGCGGCGCTGGCCGCTCTCTGGGCCGTGGTGGGCGAGCACGAAAAGCCGCTCGTGTTGGGCACGTGGTCGGTGCCGCTGTCGGTGCTGCTGGCCGTGTACGTGTGCACCGGTGGGCACTACACACTCTACCTTATGTGGCACACGCTGGGACGGGATATGAGGTAGGGAAACCGGTATTTTACGAGGCATATCCTTGAGCTCCTTAACATAAATTGGGATCGTTTCAGGGGCGCGTACCGCTACATCCGCCTGCTCATCCTCGTGTACGGCTACATGCGTCGTAACATGACCGTCCCCCGCGCCTTCCAAGAGACTGTCGCCCGCTTCGGCCACCGCACGTGCCTCATCTACGAGGGCCAGAAGTGGAGCTTCCTCGACCTGGAGGACTACAGCAACAGGGTGGCGCACTTCTTCCTCAGGATGGGCTACAAGCCGGGAGACTGCGTCGCCATATTCATGGACAATCGGTGAGTGCCGAGGTTTCAGAGTGCGCGAGAGTTTTGTTTGCATCGGCTTCATTCAAAGCAGAAGTCTCCGCAGAGGATAGAATTCATTCTCATTGAGTCACTCGTGCGTTTTCGGTCTTCATAAATTGAGTGAACAGCGCTTGTGAGCGACGACGTCACTGTGCAAACAATGCTTTGCGTCGTTCTTGTGTATTTTTCAAAGCCAGTCCTGCAGAATGTCGTGCAACTTATTTGACTATGTTCTTAAATGGCTTGTCGCAATTTGCTCACTTCAGTCACACAAGCGCGATTTGTTCTTATTGCCAATCGCATGATGACACGACAAGGATTTTTATGGCATGATCAATGGTTTAACAAGATTTCATGGGACTAATTCTGTTTTAAACCATTAAATGAGTACACCCAAAACCCTTTTCTGTCTTTATTTTTGAGTGTTTGTTTATTTTTCTCCTCTAACCACTCCAGCCCCGAGTACATCGGCCTCTGGCTGGGCATGGCCAAGGTGGGCGTCGTCCCCGCACTCATCAACTCTAACCTGGGCGGCCAGCCGCTCGTCCACTCTATTAACGCCGCCTCAGCCACAGCAATCGTCTACGGAAACGAATTGACCCCAAGTGAGAACGCAAGCTTTGAATTTTGAATGTTTTATATCGTGTCAGTGTGTCATTAAATTACTCGTTGAAATGGATGAAAATAATGTTCTCCCTCTCTAGATGTGGCTGACATCTCCAGCCGTATCCCCGACGTGGCCCTGTTCCACTCCGGCCCTCGCACAAACGCGCCAGCCCCTCTCAAGAACAGCACAAACCTAGATGTCGAAATTGTCAACAGCAGCCCGTCCCCAGTCCCAGAGTCGGTGGCCAAGTGCACAAACTTCAACGACAAGCTGTTCTACATCTACACGTCAGGCACAACCGGGTTGCCCAAGGCGTCCGTCATCAAGCACTCGCGGTTCTACTTCTTCGGCGGCGGAATCTACCATTTGAACGCCATGCACAGCCTTAGCGACCACTGTGTGATCTACGACCCGCTGCCGCTGTACCACTCGGCCGGGGGCATCGTCGGCATCAGCCTCATGATGGTCTTCGGATCGACGGTCGTCATCCGGAAGAAGTTCTCCGTTCGCAACTTCTGGAAGGACTGCCTCCAGTACGAGTGCAACGTGGCCATGTACATTGGCGAGACGTGCCGCTACCTGCTGTCGGCGCCGGAGACGCCCGAGGAGAAGCAGCATGACGTCCGCATGATGATCGGCAACGGGCTGAGGCCGCAGATCTGGAACCAGTTCCAGTCGCGGTTTGGCGTCGGGCATATTGGAGAGTTCTACGGGTCGACGGAGGGAAACTCGAATGTTGGTAAGAGAAAGCAAGCAACATGCGTGTTGTGGAAAGTCCTGTGAAGATATCTCTCGAATCTTTTGTTCATGTCCTACTTGCCCTAATGCATTATTGATGACTAAATTAGCCCTGTTATCAGTCGACCTCTCTGTCCCCCTTTCTCTTACTTCCACTTTTGGTGCGGCGCCAAAAGTAAAGCTAATGCGTCATAATATACTCAATTAAGGCAGGTGACTCTTCTAGAAGTTTTGTACTTAAGTTACAGTTTAGCGTTATAATGCATGTTTCCTCTTCAAATTTTAATTCCCATTCCCAATCGACATTTCAAACAAAAGTTTCAAGAGTACGTATTGATTTTCTGAAAGACTGCTAACAAGTTTAGAGCAAACCCCGAAGTGTTGAAAGGGAGGAAACAACTTTTCAAACTATTGACAGAGAAACGATACAAACGCGCAGTGAATAACGGTTACGGTTTTTAAAGGTCATTTTCTCACTAGTCGGAGAAAAGTACGTATATTAGCGTTTGACTGTGTCGCGTTCTCAAGGATAGGCAAATAAACGTATTACGAGTTACGATGTATGCGTTTCATTGATAACGTAAACGTAAATATGTATTTGCAAAATATGAAGACTCTGAGCTTTTTTTTAAGTTATAGCTGTGAAATTTGAATCTATGGCTTACTCTTTAAGGAACTAAATGGTGTCTCAAATCTCAATGCTTTTCATGGAACGTTATAACTTATTTTTTTTTGTTGCTGCGCTGGGGGAAAAGGAAATTATTGGCATAATTTTCTTACATCAGCCATTGCGTGTTCTTCTGATCAGATCGACATTTGATTTCGATATAATCATTCCATTTTCATCTGCTCTAATTCCCCTTTTTTCCCAGCCAACATTGACAGCGTTCCCGGCGCCGTGGGCTTCGCGTCTGTCGTCTTCCCCTTCGTCTACCCCGTGCGACTCATCCGCGTCGACGACGAGTCCGGCGACGTCGTCCGAGACCCCGCCACGGGGCTCTGCATGCTGTGCCAGCCGGGCGAACCAGGCGAGTTCGTGGGCAAGATCGTCAAGAACCATCCTTCGCGCAGTTTCGACGGCTACGTGGACCGCAAGGCCACCGAGAAGAAGATCGTCCGCAGCGTGTTGTACGACGACGACATGTGGTTCCGCTCCGGCGATCTGCTCACCATGGACGAGTTCGGCTGGATGTACTTTGTGGACCGGATGGGCGACACGTTCCGGTGGCGCGGGGAGAACGTCTCCACCATCGAGGTTGAGGCCATGATCAGCAGCGTGCTCAGTCAGCAGGATGCCATTGTGTACGGCGTGGAGGTGGCCGGGTGCGAGGGCAGGGCGGGCATGGCTGCCATCGTGGAGCCAGAGGGAGGCGTCGACCTCAAGCTTTTCCAGAGGGACCTCAAGAAGGGGCTCCCAAGCTTTGCAATGCCTTTGTTCATCAGGATCGTCGAGAAGCTGGACATTACAAGTAAGTGTCTTGAAACCAACAGCAGTGACGAATGTAATTTCTTTCCCTTTTTCAGGCACTTTCAAGTTGAAGAAGCTGACGTTACAACGTGAAGGCTACAGCCCCGCGACCATCTCCGACCCGCTGTACTTCCTGAACCCTCTTAAGGGCGCCTATGAGCCTCTCGACCAGGCAATGTACAAGGACATCTCAAGCGGTCACTTGCGTCTTTGAGCTCGGGATCCAAGCGCGCTTCCATTTTGTCACGGACTTTGAGATGTTTATTGAGCAGCTCACGAGGGAAAACGAGTATTTACAAGTGTTGAAATGTCTCGTTATGCAACAGTTTTTAATCATTTTGTGCGCCTACAACGACCAGATTAATAATTTTCACTCAGAACTGTGAGAGCGTAATAGTTGGAAAGGGAAGGAGGTGACCCAGAGATTGAGACATCATTTGATTTTGGTGCCTTCCACATATCAAATAATCTAGAGAAGTGAATGTTTATAGTTTCAGCTGCTTAATAATATTAATGTATGCACGACTAATCCGAATATTACAGGTTACAATGTGTCTTCGAACATGATCGATCTCCAGAAACATTGCAAATACTGTTTTTAAATCAGGCTTTAATCTGGGCAGAGTTAATGTTGTATTTTACTCTTTCCAGGCATTCATAACTGCATTTTACCTCTTCTTTAGTCTTATTTTGTTGTAAAGGCCATTTGTTCGGAGATCGTTGGTATTTTTTTTTTGCTGTAAAACCATTTTAGGACATGAGAGAGAATCTAAAGCATGAGGCTAAATTTAGTAGCATTTAACATAACTCTTTCAAAGTTGCCAGTAGTTTTAATTGTACAGAAGCCTGCTTGATCTAAATATGCCAGGAAAAGTATAATATTTGTCGTTTCAAGGCTGCACGTTGCAATGTTTAAAAAGGGAGCAAATGTTTTATTGGGGCGTTAACACAGATTAAGCAAAAAAAATGAAACCGAACACAGCCTGATACCAACAATGATAAAAAAGAAATGTGATTAAGATATATAAATAGTACCAAAATAAAGATGCTGTTAACAACGAAATATATGTATTGTCTAGACTTTGATATAGACCGATTTGGTATAACAATATATAGGACTTAAATAATATATCACTCTTCTCCTTATAATTTGCTTTTAATAGAATGTCCGTCTGGCCACGACGAATCACAGGCACTAATATGACTGAATTAAGCTACTCAAGATTTGTCTATGGACGTCGAGAACTGGCCGCTGCCAGGCTTGGGCTTTGCTCCGAACCAAGAAACCTTCCAGTCCAAATGGTCCTGGAAGAGCTTTTCTTCCTCCGGGGTAAACTGCAGGAGAGCCGACATGGCCTTTGTTAAATGCTTCTTGGCCTGAAATGGGGATTATATATATATATATATATATATTATAAATGAGAGAGACTGTTTCATTACTTACTTCGTAATCTTTGGAAGTGAAGAATTTAAAGATGACGTGCTTCAAATACTTGAAGTTTGTCTCTGACATCAGTACTAGGTCTGAAGAGGCCGTCATGGGCATATCCAGCGACGTCGACGAGGCCGACGGCGTGGGGCCGGGAGAGACGGAAGAGTACGGAGGAGAGGGAGACCTCGTTCCGTTAGCTACAGGAGGCTCGGCACTCGGCCCACGAATCTCCCTCTGAAAGGTCTTTTTCATATCGTTCATGCGTTGGTTGTGAAGCCGGATGAGCTTCTTCTTGTCGCTCAGCTCGTCCTCCATCTCTTGCACTCGCCGACGCAGACCGCGTACAGTTTCCGTGCGCTCTACGCGTGCATCGAAGGTGGCTTCTCGGTCCGCCAGCGTGGCTTTCAGGTCCTTGGCGTCCTCTTCGAGCCCTGAACACCGTTTTGCAGCCACATCGGCACTCTGAATAAGCCCTTCCCGTTCTTGCATCAGCCGTTCGACCTTGTCGGTGAGCGCGCCGTGCTCCCGCTCCATGACGTCATAGCCTCGCTTCATCTCTGCGTGCTCCTTGGCCATCTGCGCCGCCTTCTGCGTCTCCTCGTCCACCTTCCTCTGCATGGACGTCACGTTCTTGTCCTTGATCTGCAGCGTCTCTTCCAGGAAGGAGACGCTCGACTCGAGCTTGTCAATGTTGGACGTGGCGATGAGCAGGTTGTTGGACTCCTCGGCGAGCTTGTTCTTCAGGTGGAGGAGTTCCGCCTCCAGGGCGGAGATACGAACGGATTTGCTTTGGATCTCCTTCAGAGATTCTTCTCTGGCGCGATCAGACTTGGCCTGAAAATTATTAAAAATGCAAGAACAATAACTAAGTAATAAGAGTTATGTTTCTTACCAGATCTTTTCTAAACTCCTCCTTCTTTGCCTTGAGCTCCTTATCCCGGAGTTCCAACGTCATTTCGAGAGTCTCCTTCTCCGTGGCGACCTTGGCCAGATCCAGTTTGACCTTCTCCCGCTCTGATCCCACGCTCGCCTGGCTCTCGTGATTGGCGATCTCCAGCTCCAGCACCTGGTTCTTGGCGGCGTCGCGCTCAGCCAGTGAAGCAGTCAGCTGGGACTGCAGATCGGCAATGTTGACCTCGGAGGTATCGAGCTTGCGTTGGAGGGAGGCCAGCTCTGTGGAGTGCTGGCTGTTTGCATCTTCATAGCTCTTTTTGCTGGCTTGTAACTCTGATTCAAGAGTGTCTCTCTGTAAATATTACGCAAATGTTAATAATTACCACATCAACAATTTCCTGTAAACTAACAATCTAAAGTCAACTTACCTCTTTGACGACCGCGTCCAATCTCTCGTCTCCAGAGAGGTCCTGATGACTCAGCCTCTCTTCCAATCTTGCGATCTGTGCCTCATGACTCTGCCTCATCTCGAGCAACTTGCTCTCATGAGCACTCTTCAGGGAATCAATCTCGGCCTGAAATAATCATTTAAAATAACGTTTCATGGAAACCATCTGTGTATTCTGCTTGTCAATTACTTGTAGCTTCTCCTTGTCCGCAGCCTCCTTCGCCTTCCTCTGCCCCTCCCTCTCTTGCTCTTCCCCGTCCTGCTCCTCCCTCCTTCGCCGCTCCTTCTTCTCCGCCTCCAGCGCCGTCTCGGCCGACAGCAGCATGTGCTTCACCTTGCTCAGCTCCTGGCTTTGGAAGCCCTCCAACTGCTCCAGCTGGTCCCGGCACTCGGACAGCTGCTTCTGACATTCTGAAAACGAACCGGTTTAATGTAATATTCCTTGTCGTTTGTGATGGGGCTCTTACGTTCGTATCCCTTGACTTTTTCCTCGAGCGCCTCGTTGTCCTTGATGACGAGCTTTGCGTACTCCTCCAGTTCCCTGATCCTCTCCTTCCGCTTCTCCAGCCGTTTGACGAAGACAAAGTAGTTTTTGTTGATGTGCTCCTTGAGGTCGGACACCTCGCGCTCAAGAGCGGCGGCGGACTTGCCTGAAGCAGGTCCGTTGGACGGGGACCAGGAGGAGGAGGAAGAAGAAGCGCCATGATGGGAGGCAGCTGCTGGAACGCCGCCGCCTTGCTCCGACTCTGAATCCATCTCCTCGGCCAGCTTGGCCTTGAGCTTGTTGAACATGTCCATGGTGGGCCTGCTGTGCTCTTGGGGGTGCCCCTGCTGCCCCAGTCCAGCTGGTTTTGGGTGCCCTCACCGCCCTCTGCCCTCCTCTCTCTCTCTGACGTGGTTATGTCCGCAACGGGGTTGACGCAATCTCCGTCCGTGCTGTCAGATCACCAGGCCAAGTCTCGCCTTCGTCAATACTCGTCACGTCGTCAGTCGTCACTGGAATAGGCAGCCACCGACCTCCACTTGGGCCCAGGCTGGAGGGAGTGCGACTTCGGTGGACTTGCTGAGTGACTGAGTAAGAGGAGAAGGTTGACTGCGCTCAGGCAACCACTCAGGAGTGAAGAAACAAAATAAACAGGGGAAACACAAAGAGACGGTGAAGAGCTATCATGTTGGATAAGTTTTTGGACCAAATATAAAGCATGCCTCTAATAATACATTGAGAGACACCTTTAAATTAAGTTTAGTCAGTTTGGCACTTTAAACATCATTCAACCCTGTTATATTCAACCTTTACTTGGCAATCCTTCTTTGTGCCACTGTTTTTTTTTCTTCCCCTCAAATGAGCAGACATTGCGCTCAGCAATCTAGGGATGAAGGTCCAACACATTCGAGGAACGGAAGCGAAACAGGTTAAGTGCATATGTTAATGCACATTGAAGTGTTGTCTGTATTGTCACCATAAATGTACGTGCTCATCGTTTTGGGATGTACGCCAGTAGTATGGATTCATATTTTATTGCCTTGAAGATCTTTCCCTTTCCCTTTTGGCGATGTCCTCTTTCAAACCTTTGTGATCCCTCGCGTTTTTTTCGTTTGAGAGAGAAGAGAGAAGTTTGCAGAGAGAGCGAGAAGTCCGATTGGGCCGAAAGTGGGAGGACAGCAGACAGAAGAAACAAGACAGAAGCGAGAAAAGGCCTCCAAACAAGGCCACAGAGCGGGTGCTGTAGTGAGTGAGTGTGAGTAAAGGCCCCCGGGGAGTGTTTGCACAGTGGGCTCTCAGTCGGTCTGCGCACGCGAGTCCAAAGTGAGCAGCGAACTGTTGCTGTGGCTTTCCAGTCGTTCGCTCTCTCTTTCTCTCTCCCTCTCGGTTGGTGGGTCTGTGAGCATGCCCTTGGACCTCATTGGTGGCACCAGACGAGAGCCCCCAATCGGTGCACCACCGAACAAGAAACACAAGAAAGTAAATAAACAAGAGCGGGAAGAAAGTGAAGTGAAGCAGTGAAGAGAGAAGTTCAAGTGATTGAGGGACACCTCGGGTGGACAGAAAAGAAGAGGAATCTCGTCCATTCAACGAGAGGAACAACCATCGGCACGAGTACAAGGTAGGAAACGATAGGAAAGAAGCCTCCACTTGTTTTAGGAAAGAATACACGAATTGTTGTGAAGGAAGCGAATCGAAAGAAGCCTCGGTTGCAATCCAGTCGGACAAGGAGAAAGAGAAAGAAAGAAACTCGGGAGAAAGAGAATTTTGAGGAGAGTGTGTGAGAGAGAGAGGTTTGTGAAGAAGCGATTCCGTTTTTGAGGCTTGAGCAAGCTTGGCAAGAAAAACATTTCTTTTCTTTCTTTCTGTCTTTCTCTGTTCTTTGCTGCTTCCTCCCCATGGCCCATCATGGCCTGTCTCTTCTTTCGGGGATTCCTCTTTGCCAGTCTAGCTTCCTTCGACTCCTCGAACATCATCATCCTTGCCGAGGAGGAGGAGGAGGAGGGAGGAGGAGAAGGTGCTGCTGCTGCAAGATAGTCTTCTTCAAAAGCAGCAGCAGTATGAGAGTGGGAGAGAGTCAGAAAGATTTTCAGCCTCTCCTGTAGCGAACGAAGGAAGGAAGAACGAGCAGCAAGAGGAGGAAGAAGAAGAAAAAGACGACCCTCTCCTGCTGCTGCAGACCGAATCGCTCTCTCTCTCCGTCTCTCTTGTCTGCAGTACATGCCAAAAGCACAGGTAAAAGAGAGAGAGAGAGAAGCAAAGAGGGAAAGACATGAGCAAGATGAAAAGAATGAGAAGAGCAGAGATGACCTACAAAGAAGGGAACGACAAGAGCAAACGCAGAGTAAAGAACCCCTATCCTTATCAGGCATGCAAAGGGGTTGAAAATATTATTGGCAGGACAAAGTTAGAACTCTTTAAGTTCAGCCTCTCTTAATCCCGGGAGATGTGAGAACATGAATGAATTTGAGATGTTCGGGTCAAAGTGTCAAGACACAATTGAACTAAAATGAGTCACAAGGTCTCGTTCATGAATAAAGTCGAGCAACAGTGAGAAGTTGCGTTTACACATTAATGTTAGCTGCAGGGTCATAGATGAAGGACTGAGATTTCTGGGCGTGGAGTTGCACCTGTTCGGCCTTTATTCTCCAATCCCAGAGGGGAAATAGCAGCTTGTATTAAGACAAGAGAGCTAGAGAGACGTTTTACATCTCATAAGGAAGGTGGGAAAGGAGAATGCAGCTGTCTTTTTCTCTATTTATGTGATGATGATTCTATCAAACAGTCTCACACCCACCCATGCATTACAGCAGGGATGTTGGTGTTATTACAGTTTCCCAGGGCGAAGACGTTTCGTGCTATAGAGGGCTGCCACTACACATTTACAACCACTAGTTGGCTATGAAATCCTTTTTAAGTCACGCTCGCATAAACTGAATAAACGTCACCCCTGTGACTCCTCTCCACCCCCACAGGCGGCGACGACCTGTCCAACCCGACACGAGGGTGGCGTCGTCCTTCAATAGCTGATTTTGGGCATGTTGCAGCGTGTTCCCATCTCAATTTTTTGATCCCCGAGCTTCTTCTTCTTCGACGCAGCGATGGGATAATGCGCACCTTCTTCTTCTTCTTTCCACGTGAATATCTTAACTCTGCTTTGATGAAAGAGTCAAGGACGAGGATCCTCCTCTCCATGCACACATGCACTCATGCAAAAGACGGCATTATTATAATATCGTGTGTTTATGTTTACCCACGTCCGTTGTTATAACGAGTATTAAAAAGGAAGAAGAAGGGTCTCCTCTCTGCCATTGGCACATTGCTCATAGGCACACGTGCTTGGGATATATAATAGATCTCTCATTATAACGAGCAAGACCGACGCGTGGGTTAAGATCAATGTTTGCTTTGGCCCGCAATGCACACGGTCCAGATATAAACAAAGAGTTGGTTGAGTCTGAGCGGCGTTTATGGAATATGGGGCTGCTGAAATAAACCCATTTATGTCCTCGCTCAGTATCGGGTTTCGAGTTTTGCAAAATACGGCTGGAGCCAGGAACTTGGGTAATGGCGTTCATATACAATATTTGCGTATCATTTGCATACACAGCGTGTGCATTGGCGGCATTTTCTTCTTCTTCATATCTGGAGCAGCACTTGCATGTCCCATATTTACGCAAGCCTTGCAGACATAAACATGTAAACATTGCTCTTCCCATTTCCACGACTGCCGACTTTCCCACTTGCGAAAATTCTGTCTCCTTTCACGCAAACGTGATGTAAACACAATCGTGCTCAAATGAGGATTAAAATTGCGTCAGATGAGACACTTTGTTTACATTGCAATAACGCAAGATTGAGCTGACGCCGACTGTTTTGACTATTAAATATGCAACATTATTATCGAAATCTCGGCTCCTATTTTAAAAAAATTAAGGCATTTTTGTGACCTTTTTAGATTGTATTATGTCCTCCATTCTTTAGACTTGCTTTCTGGCAACTTAAAATGAAGAAAAGAAGGAATTGCCTCTCTCCTTATTAGCAACGATGCCTTATTGTTGGCAGGGTTGCAAGTCCTCTAACACTTCGTTGTCCTGGCATCCCTTAATCTCATTCCGTATTCCTCCCTCCTCGTCGTCAGGCCATAAGCAGATTTTCTACATCATCTTCGCCTTATAAAAATAATCATGATAATAATAATCCTTGCCCTGAGGACGACGCTTTTCGCGCCATTTCTTGGCAACTGCAATCTCGTGTCGTGTGCCTTTGTTTCAAGAGGGGATTTCTTCAAGGGTTTTGATATTCAATCGATTTTCTTCCTTCTTCTTTCCGCCGCCGCCGCCGTGATTAATGACTCGAATCAAGGAATCGTTAAGCAGCGATCTTATTGCTTCGTTCGCCCCCATACTCTTGTCGACAATTGGAATACGTTTTCAGCGAGGTCGTTTCCAGCTTTTGTTTTCCTTCTTCTCCTCCTCCTCCCAAGGCTGCTGGTCCTAATGATAGAGAATTAAGAGATGCTCCACATTGATACAAAAACACAAAATCACAATTACCACCAAAACATGACCGTGAATTATAGCACCTAATTTGTACGTCCTAAAATATCCACTGTTTGTTTTTAAACCCTTGGAGGGGAAATCTGACACTCAGACAGAGGAAAACAAGGCTAATTCGATCTTTCCCTTTCCGTGCTCTATATTTTGTGTACCAAAAATATCCTCCTCGTTCTCATTTTCCTGGCCTTGACTTGTTGATCGGTGATGAGACTGATTCGGAAGAAGAAAACCAAAGTTTAAATAGAGTCGAGATGTTAGTGAAACCATGGCCTGAATTTGAGGCAGGTGCCAATGCTCTCATTTCTATCCTCATTTTCGTCCATTGTGCTTGGGCGGCGTCATCAAATTAGTCTGATTAGATCATCATTGTTGTCTTCTCAGAGTTTCTCTTCTTTTCACGTATTCTTTCATTTCCACGCTGGATAACGGATGAGTGCGTCGAATGAAGAGAAGCAACCCAAGAGTTCACATGTGTTTGTGTCGGTCTCTCCTGATTACTTTATTATTCCAATCAAATCCTCATTACCCTCTTCCGCCAGGAATTTCTTTTCTTATTTACATGTGGATACACAAGAGAGAGAGAGAGAGACCTTCAAACTGCGTAAACCACATCAGGTCGCTTTTGAACTTCAATTCTGTTGTCGGTTTTGACCACTTCGATCAAGATTGAGCAGCTCCAAAAAGTGCGTTTCGGCGCAAACGATCCTTTTTTGTATGCAAACGAGCTGAGCGGTTTGATCCACCACCGAGTGTTTCTCAAGCCAAAAATCAATGTTGGCCTTCAAAATGGCTTTTATGATGATGGTGATGGCTGAGGTAATGTGTTGGGGAATTATCATATGGAACAATCCATTTTAAGGCAGGAGTAGATTTGGGCATAAAGCTGAGCGTACTTTGATGAATACACATTGAATGTAGTTCATTTGGTTCTAAAGAGTACTCTACTTCAAAATTTACTATATTTTTAAACAAATTTTAGTGTACTACCAAAGTTTCTAAGCTCAAAGTACACAAACAAGTTTGTTACAATTTCTAGAAGTGGATGCACTGCAGGAATGTCTAGCTTGATATCGTCTTACGCGAGGAGCCCGAAACATAAGGACAGGCAGACAGGAAAAAAAGATGAAAATCACGAACGCAGTCATAAAGTGATGGCAAGACGTGAATAAAATGCACTCACGATTCGGAACGACGCTATTCCTGCATCAAAGCGGTTCGTTCTAAAAAAGAAAGTCAATGAAAATAATATCTAAAAATTGCTGACTGTTGCTGTCAAAGATCTGACCTTAATAAACATGTATAAAAATGCTTCATTCAGCACAATTATCTCTATTAATAATCGCATATATTTTAATAGAATCTCGCTCCGTGCACGCGCCAAGGCTGTTATGCATGAACTGTGAATGACGAGTGCGAAAGTTAATTTGATCAGCGATCGTTTCACTTTTGTGCATGAACTTGATCTCGCAACGTATTTCTTGTCGTCCCCGATTCCACTGTGAGGACAATTAGAAAGATCTTAATTTCTCCAACATTTTGCTGATCCATCATTGTCTCGGAAGGAGAGGAAACAGAAAGAAAGAGAAAGAGAAAGAGAAAGAATTGCCCTTTGGTGATCTATTTCTTTACAGAAACGACGAGGTGGAGGAAGGAAAGTAGAAGACTTTCATTTCAGCCCAATATACTGCACTATATAAATCAATGTTAGTCGACTGATCTTATTTGTCAACTCGTATGAATAATGTCCTGTCTTTGATGTTCCTTCTTCCGTCTCGGCTCGGCAAACAACAATGCTCTTTTGAGTGACCTCCTAAATCGATCAAATGTATCAATGTAATGCCATCATTAAAGATACGCGTGACCGCCGCCGCCGCTGTGACACGACACAAAAATGCGGACGAGGTTTCGCAACCGGTTTGAACCTGAAATCATAACTAGTGCATACACAGGTTACGATACTATATTTGACATCATGTGGAATTGTTGGATGTCAAAAGTTGCCGCTTTTTAGATTACCAGTTTAATTATGTATCTCCTTTGTCCAAAGCCCGACAGTTTTTAATTTTATTACGTATGATGTTATTAAGTCAGAAAGAGCTTCCGAGGAGAGAAGAGAGGATCATTTAACATTCCTACTGCAGGCTTTAATTACCGCCTTTGCTTTTTATGCACTGGTTATTATTGTTATTGTTGTAATCACCATATACCCGGCAGTAAATAGTGCACGGGAGGCAAAACATGGTCCTGTACCGTTGGCAAGACAGCTCAAGCTGCGGTTTTACCCTCTCTGTTGATAGCAAATCTTCCTTTATTACTGGTGCAGGAAGAAGAAAAAGAAACCACTTAAGGCACCGGGAGCAGAATTTATGTGCATGAGAAATGAGAGCAGGAATGGTTTTAAACCGTTCGGAGCAAAAAGGCGAAATCATATCTTTGTCAAGACATTTTAGGAGATTTTGACGACAAGTGAAATTTGAAATCGCTTTTGAATAAAATGTGTCCAGAGAGAAACGATATTCCGTCGTGAGAACAACGTTGAACGATCATCAATGGTTGGAAGGTGTAAAATATCTGCTGGTGGAGACTAAGCAGGCGTCGCATCTTCTTCTCACCGGAGGAGCATATTTTACTTTTCTCTGGCAACGTCTTCTTTACTCGCTTCGTCGTATTCTCACACTTTCTGGAGGAAGAAGAAGAAACAATTTTCGTTCCCATGAAGATACTTTTTGCAGCAATGAAGAAGAAGAAGAAAACCAAAAGGAGGAGGAGGAAACATTTGCCAGCACTTTTTCCACCTCCTTAGCGCCTTCTTCTATTTCTTCTATTTCTTCTCCCTCTCGGCACTTACAATAACAATCATAACTACAGTTACTTCCTCCTCTGTCTTTACCCATCCCACTTACTCAGTCATCGTCTGAACATGCTGGCGATCAATGGTAGTGACAGCAGCAGCAATCATGCGCCGATTCAGTGCAAAAGTGCTTCTTCTTCGTCGTCTCGTCCTCCTTCCTCTTCTTCGTCATCACTGCTGTCCTCAGCCCTGAGGGCGACCAGGACAACGCTGCTGAGGCGGCATCGGAGTCAGCAGCTCAGCGGGGTAGATAATAATCGCAGCCAGCGACAGCAGCAGGTAGAGAGAGTGGCGCGGCGGCCACACATGGGCACCAATGCAAACATTAATTTTTGGGCGAATGATCTATTGGGAGAGAGTGGAGGAAGAGAGAAATTAAGAGGCTGCTAATTTGTTTGCTTGTGAAAAAGAATGGCCACAGCAGGATGGCCAAAACAAATTGAGAAGTGCATTTGGCCAACAGCCCCAAACTTTATCTTGACCATGCTGGGGGTTCTCTACTATGTTTAAGGCCTACAGTTTCTTCTTGCCAATGTCTGTTCCTCATCAGCTCAGCCAACATCTTATCTCCATAATTTCCCCCTGCCGGTATTTAACTATTTAAATATACCCCTTTTTCCGTCATTAGCTCTTTCTTGATGGTCAGTAGTCCTGAGTTATTATCGTCATCTTGGAACGATTTCGTCGTCACGAATTCTTCTTCTTTTTCCCCCGTCACCTCCTCCTCCTCGGAGGCAAGAGATCTGGCAAGAGCCCGAAACTCGGATCGAGAGGCTTTCACTTTCGCCTTTGATGCGAAATCGTCTCCTCCGTCCGCTTCCGTGCGTCCATTCAAAGAGCACTTGGATTATAATATTATTATTATTTTTATGGCCCGGACATCACTCGAAGGATGACGACGCCGATTTATGCACAAACAAAACTTTCCCGAGGAGCCCGCTGGAGAAAGTGGATTAGAGGGGGCCGTTTAAGCCGATTTGACTTTGGATAGGGTTGCCATAAAGAATGCCACTTTTATCAAGTCACCTCTGATGGTTAAATGGGCAATTGTGTCGCGCGTCAATAAAATTGTCACCATTTCGACACCCAGAAGCTAATATAAAGTGCAAATAGCAGTCCACTACTCATTGAGTAATAAACATGATTCGTTTTTATTGTTTTGTGACATTCACTCTCTATTGTGATCCCGTGCTAAAGTTATTGGAGCTCAAGGTCGCTTTTTACCCCAACCATTGTCTCATGAATAATTTTTGGAATTATGGCATGTTCATAAATGCCTTTTTTGTGCATATTTATGCATATTTTGAACAAGTACACCATGTGCTTTATTCTTTTACTATGTGTGTGTGCTTGCGAAATTAAGAGAACAGCGTGGTTTTAAAAGAGCAATTAATAATATTCCAATGCACATGAGAGGGAACGGATTAGAGTTGAAGCAAGGCTTTTGCCAATGGAATCTTGATTTAAAAAGTGGGATAATGTTCTTCCCAGTATATGCACGCACATACCGCACCGTAGCTGTCATTAAGTCTACTCGACCACTACTTCCATGGATATGGAACTGTCTTGGGAAAGGACCTTGGCATTAAAACCAGCCGAGAAGAATCTTTCTTTCTTTCTTTCTTTATTAGCCTTTCAGGTTACACCACAATATGTACAATATAGACATTTTTATTAGGCTGCTCCCGTACAA
>LR139435.1:0-46141 GCA_900659605.1 Tisbe holothuriae | reverse complement strand
ATGACCTGAAAGTGTTATTTTTACCCTAAACCTAAATATTAGGGTCATTTTGGCTACTGGTACGACTTCTGCAATCATGCCAAATTTTCTTATGAAGCAAAAAGGACTCATTTTAGCTAGATTATATGGAAACTAGAGCTAAAAGCTTGCTGAGAGACCTCATAAGCAAAATATTTAAGCCTAATTTTAGTCTCAAAATGTTCCGCTCTCCCGGTAGAGTAAGGATCATTACGTACAATCAGTAGATTTGGCCTTTTAATTTATACGTTCCCTCGGAAAAAAAGAGCACTGCCTGCTCTTAAATATCAGTAAACAAATTTATTATATTACCTTCAGATTTAATATTCTTCTCTTTTGCTCCCAATGTCTGCTCCTCCCTCTCAGGTGATGCCTGACCCTCCTTTTCCTGCAGCCCAGCGCACGTCACCTGCGTCACACAGGATGAAGCAGATCCCGTCTCTGCGCCAACTTTGGCAGCAGCAGAAGCAAAATTCAGTGGAGCCTTGGTAGCTGGAAGGGGAGGGAAGTTGTTGCCGTCAAGTGATGTGTTTTTGAACGCAACAGCTGGCAACAGAGGTGGACGGGGTTGGGTGGAAGGCAGACGGGGTCGGATGGAAGGCAGACGGGGTCGGGAGGAAGGTCCACGGGAGCGGGTGCCTGTAACAATGTATTACTGATATAAAAGAAAACCAAACTATGGGTGCCATGCATAATATATTTATGTAATTTGCTAGTTTGCTTGGTCTCCACATGTGTTAGTCTAGAGACGGGCGGGTCTGGGATTTTGCGGCGGATCCGGGTCCAGCTGTAGTATGATATTACATACAAGGGTTCCAATGAGTAAACTCTATAAAGCTACTACTAAGTAACGCCACTCATGTGCAGCTTAGTTTATGCCCATGTGACCACAGCTGATGATTTCAAGTTTTTACAAAAAAGCATTTTAAGATTTTTGCTTTTGGACCGGACCCGGAGAGGATCCTAAATTTGACGGCTCCGGGTCCGGATCCAGCTGGATATATTTTAGCCAGACTTTAAGGATTTCCTCTACCAGCTAGATTGTTTGCAGTATTGAGACAAATTTATTATATCTTATGTCCTACCATTGGATGTGTACTCCACAATAGGAATACTGTAGCTCTCCACCAGCACTCGTTCTGCTGCGAGTGCAGCACGAACCCCTGCAGCAGTCTCATACTTGATGAATGCGTATCCTTTGGCTGCTTTTGATGCATGGTCTCGAGGTACCTCAACTCTGCTGACCTTTCCAAACCTTGATAGTGCAGACTGAAGAACAATGTCTTGGATAGTCGGAGGCACTCCATACAGAAACACCTGATAAAGAAATAATAATAACAATAATAAATAATGTTAATGCATGGTAAGAAAATATGTATACATATTAAATAAGTTTGTTAGAGGCTAGTAGCAGTTGCATTAGCAAATAAACTCATTCTAATTTTACGTGCTGGGCCTTAATGGTAGACTTGTAATGGTAGACTTGTATAACACATTGAGAAGTTTTCAGAAGATTTAAGTACCGCTTTGTTTGAATTTGTTAGGATTAACTAATATGCAACCTTGAAACATTTTCCGTTATTTGATTATGCTTTATTGATTGATCACAGAATGAGATCACCAAGCCTTCAGTATTTTATGGAGTCAGATACAAAAAAAAGAGTTATTGAACACTCTTAAAGCAAATTGTCCGAATTTATTTTATATTCCTTTCCTTTGTTATTCAGAGGGGGGCTCCCACTGTCTCAAATTGTAATTGAGCAGCTTTATGCAAAACCCACGTTTAAAATATAAGCAATATTTTAAGCTTTCTTATTCGACACAATAGAAGTTTGTAAGCATATTAACCGCTCCGCGTCGTCCATTTATTCCCGAAAGTGCCGTTCGAACGCTCGAACGCAATTACGGTATATTTATTACCTTGTTAGGGTGTGGCTCTGGCTGAATCTGTTGTGGTTGAGGAGTCTGCTGGGAACGGGCTGTAAAGTCTCCTCTTTGAATCCCTGCAAATATAACTCTTTTTTACCCATAAAGCTGAGCGTAACTTTTATAATAAAAAATACCTCTCTTCCTGCGTCCCTCAACGCGAGTGTATCCCTCCTCCTCCTCTTTCTCCTTGTCAGGATCATCTTCGCTGCTGCTCATTGTATGCCCACCAATTGGCACATTTTCTTGCTCTACAGCATGGTCCGCCAGGTCAATCCACGGTGTGTTCAAATTCCTATTGAAAAGGGAAAACTCAACATTGTTTGTTTTGATTTTCATATATCCAGGATAAAAATTTGAAAATTAACTATGTGCAAGTGCAGGTGCGAGAAGTCAAGGGTGCAATAGACCCTAAGTTCCCCCTTTCCTTTTTTTCCTTTTGTACTTTTGCAGCCATATATCTAGTGTCACGAATCGAGAAAAGTGTAAAACAAGAGTCGAATCAGTTCACGTAAAACAACTATGTAAATTAAAGAAATTACTATTGTAGCTATCGAATTTTATATTTGTTGGTACACAAGTAAAGGGAGTAAAGAGAAACGAAACTTTAACCTGAACAATATTGATTTATTAACCTCCGGTCAATACATTAAGGATGTGCGGGTACCCGGATCCGGACCCGGGTCGGTCAATTTTTGGATCCTTCACGGATCTGCATCCGGGTCCATACTATTATAATTAGAAATATTTTACTTTGCAAAATGAGTTCAAGAAGTAAGCGTCTAGACTCCACTATAAAATGAACTCAGTTTATGGAGGCATTATGTAGTGTGGAGCCCTTATTGTCTTTGTTGTAAGAGAGTATACCTGGACCCGGATCCGGATCTGCGGATCCGTACCCGGATCTGGATCCGCCACAAAATCCCGGACCCGCACGTCTCTACAATACGTAGTCAGTAACTATGCTTATCCATTGCACACACAGAACAAAAAGGGAGAATTCTCTGTTCAAACTCGTGTTTCTAGCTTGTGGGGAGCAGAAGAGATAATGAGAATAGAACGCTGGGTACGCTGAAGGAGCCCACCTTTATCTGAGCAAGTACACCACATACATTGAACTTTTCAAAATACCAAAACAATACCAACTAAAAGTAGGTATTTCCTATTATAGTAATCACACAAAATACCGACTAAGCAAGGCCTATATAATACGGTATTTTGAATATGGCACATGGTTAAATGCAATTGCTTAAAGCTTTGTAGGCCGTGCACTGGCTGTTCTAGTAATTCTCAATCTTACCCCCTCCTGCTTGACTGAGGTTGGGACTCTTTGCCAGGTGGCGGTGGCGGAGGCGTGTCTTCACCAGGCGGTGGAGGTGTGTCCGTGCCACAAGGCGGAGGTGTGTCCGTGCCAGGAGGCGGAGGTGTGTCCGCGCCAGGAGGCGGAGGTGTGTCCGCGCCAGGAGGCGGAGGTGTGTCCGCGCCAGGAGGCGGAGGTGTGTCCGCTCCAGGTGGCGGAGGCATCATGCCCTCTCCAGATGGCTGAGGCAGGAACTGTCCAGGAAGTGGAGTAGTTGGCAATGGGTTTAATGCCCATTGTGGTGGCTTTTGGTTCCTATATATAAGATGGTTATTGCAAAAAGAAGTAATCATGGTTAAATAAAATATCTTTCTTACTTGGACCTCCTTCTGTTTGGCATTATTGACTTTGTACAGATGGGGAGTAAATGACGTGAACACAAGGCCTTAGATGGAGCCGCACTTGCCAGTGATCTTGTAGGACACCGCTGTACTGGTTGAATTTGTCCACAATGGACAGCCTGTCACTCTGGAGACTTCAGAACGGTCTTGGATAGTGGAGTGGGTGCAGTCAAAGGGGTTGGATGGTTGAGGCGTCAGCAAACTTGCAAAGTTAAACGCAGAGAGAATGTAACCTGTTTATGTTGCACTGAGCCTAAATCTCCCCTCTGGCTTGCTGAGCTCAGTCCCTCTCTTTGAGGTTTTCTGCTGAGCCTGCGTCGGAGGAAAGATTTCTCTTGTCGGAGGACTGAGGGACTGCGTTTTGGCTGAGAGTAAAGAGAAGAACCGGTCAACGGGAAAATAGCAGAAACGGGAAAATAGCACTTTTGAAAACGGGAAAATAGCAGAAACGGGAAGTGTAAATAGCAGTCACCGTGTGGGAGATTTGTAGCGGGTTAAAAGCTCTCCCTTAGCCCAGCTATGATTGACATTTAAAGAACGGACAGAACAAATAAAAGTATTTAATCGCATATTACATCTGGCAGCCCTGAACTAGTCACCTTGATGTTTGTGTGTGCTAAATAATAAATGTAATAAAAAGCCGATCTTGATATCACCGAATATGACTTTTAAAAGCACCTATACGAGGATAATATTTAATATTTCCTCCACCACCTTGGCATGTCCGCTAAAAGGCTCCATCAAAAACGTCTCTGGCACACATTTTATTTTCCATTTCTGCATAAAGAGCAATCAAAATTTGCTTTGGCGGACATAATAATTTTACAGTCTCTCTTGATGGCGCGGCGGCCAGAGAGAGAAAGAGACTCAACAACATCAAACAAGAGGAAGAAGAGAATATGATTGGTAGGGTTGCCAATATGATATTAAAAATATTAATTGAAATAATACTTCTCTACTATGGATTTATTTTTAATTGATTGTTCATTTTTTCAATTAGGCTTTGTAAATGGGTCTTTTTTATTTTATGATGTCTCAACTTTTTTCACTTCCCGTTTGGCATAAACAGCGACAAGGTTAATTTCACCTATCCTCGTTTTCTTTCTCTGTGTGCATTTTTACGGCACACACGGCGTATAAAAAGGATCAGAAAGGGTCGTCCCGTCATACGCACACATAATAGGGCTTCAAAGGACGAAAAACTCATTAACTTAAACATATCACATAAACTTTATACGTCTCTTTGGCGGGCTGCTTTTTTCTCGGGAATTATGACTATACTTTATTATTGTTTTGATTTTCAATTTGCTGGTGCCAAGTTTCAAAAATAGTAATTATAAAGCCGACTCATTTTGAGGCAATTTGTTGCAAAAATTGAAGGCCTTTAATCAGGGCTGCCCTAATATAGTTGTAAAATAGAGTTTTTAGATATGTCGACCCTCCTTAATAGCAGATTTTGGTATAACCGGAAGCTGTAAGCAGCGAAAATGCTCAATTTGCCTTTCTTCTCTTCCGAGGCAAATTCGCTCAGTTTAATAAATTCTTGCCGGGGGATTCCCCTTTTTATGCCATTTAAGTCCCTTCATAGCAGCTTTTTCCATTTGAAAAAAGGCCTCTCCTAAGCCTTGGGTTCTGTTAAAACTAGTGCCGATAGCCATACATGACACCATACCCTGAATTTACATAACAATGACCTGGACAACATTTAATCATCGCCAGGAATGTTGTCTACTACGAATGTTTTATATATTCCACTATTACTACACATAGTGACGTCTACGCTCATGTGCATGACATCTTTGTTCGTCGCTGTGGCCGTATGCTAAGGAAGAAAGGGCATTATGTCAAATGGAGCGAACAGTGGAAGAGAGAAAAGGGATTTACCAGACGACGATGCCAGAAAATGAGAGAGAAATAAGGCGACGGCGGCATGAGACGACAAAGGTCCGAAAATGAACATGGACCATGCATAGGAGAATGGTGTCATATGCACACAGGACTTTAAGGACATTTAGCTGTCCAAAACTATAGAGTTGGACCCATTCATTCCCGCGCTTGAAATTTAAACGGTGTCCGGCCAGGAGCAATACTTCTGATTGGCTGTCAAAGGAATAACAAATAGTGGCCGGACACAATAACAAACTTTAGACCAATGAGATCCAAGGATTTTGGCCGTGCCAGTACAGCAGAATTTAAATTTCGGAGCGCGGGAACGAATGGGCCCAGCTCTATAGTTTGTAGATTCATGTTATGTTATGCACTGGAACTCTTATAGCTTAATGACGGCTTAAGTGTTAAAAGTAGTTTTATTCCCCCCACCCAAATGAAGAGTTAATTCTATCACGGCGGCGACTTGATGAATGTGATCCCGCAACTGCTGAGCTGTGATGAAATGTCAAGGTCTGGAATGTGAATTAGGCCTTGAAAATAAAGGCTGAATGGCAACCCTTGCAAAGACCACATAAAGCAAGGTCATCTTGATAAGAGAGAAGGAAAGAATTTAGATATAAATTTTCCATTTCCCCAGAGAAAGCAAAAGAATATTGAGCTATTTTGAAAACATAAACTGCCCCAAGGCCTTTCTGTTCTCTTTTAGCAGATTTTCGAATTAAGACTCTCTGTCTGTCTGTTACGAGAAAGATATGCTTTATTCATTTCTTCTTTTTGCCGCATTGTAGAGGGTTGACAAGATATGCAAATTTATTTGGACAATGTCTTGTAGTCATTGCAGAGCTAAAGTATAAAATGGCAGCCCTGAACAGCGGACATGTCTCAGTGCCAATTTTAGTGTCAAACTGAATGAATTGAACGTTTTGAATGTCAAACTGCAAATTGAGCCTTTTTTATACGGCCGGTCTTCTTTTGCCCCTCACACTTCCTTTCTCCCCGTTCAAAAGGCTTATTTTATATCTGGGCATTTCCTTTTATATATTGGATATGTGTATAGAGAGCTCTTTTTCTCCTCTCGATATATCCTATGAAAAGACCAAGAAGACGGAAAACAAAATATCACGTCTTATTTTATAGCTCACTTTTTGCGCCCCGGATATGAAAAGAGGAAAAAGGCGAAATTACAACACGGCTTTTTTAAAGGAAAGAACCTCTTTTCAAGGTGTTTATTTTGTTACTTTCTTTGACGCTCATTTAATTGTGTCAAGAGCGGCGGTTAATTAGATTGGTCACGATTTTCTGTACAATATAACAAGAGGAGACTCAAATGTAGGGTTGCCATTTTGTGCGTTATAAAATGGCCATATATCTTATAACTTGATAGAATGGAGCAATATATTTAATAAAAAGGCAGCCCTAAGAGCGAAAAATAGGCTTTCACTCGACCTTATCATCAAGTTTGGAGTTTAAAACAACTTTCGGAAAGTTTTTTTTCTTCTTCCCGGGGAAAGTTATCTATTTAGAAAGCTTGTGTGTTTTGTCGGCAACTACTTTACTTTCCCAACTTTCCGCTCTGCATGGCTGCCGAAGTGGAGAAGCCTTTTCTATTGCTCCTTCACGGACTTACTTTTTGCAACTTTAACAGGGCGACAATTTCAGGTTTTAAGTAAGAGTCGTTGAACAAACTTTCTGCGTCTTCCGATTCGTTAGATACGTTTAATAAGCGGACCGAGCTTGGTTTTCATGGCTCTGAAATGCATCCGGGAAATGAAAAAGTTGATGCAACAGATTAAATTACTGCGGCTCATGTTACATGGAACGGAGCAGAGACGGGTTACCAGAGTATCCTTAATAAAAATACCGTTTTAGAAACCCAACTCTCAGCTGCATTCATGCTTTGACCCACAAAAAAGAGTACATTAGCAGAATATATGACCAGGTGAGGAAGAAGAAAAAGGGGCTACAAATGATGGTCAAAATAATCAATTACCGTTCGATTTACATTCATTCCGAACATACATTCGGACCTAATGCTCATTTTCTGCTTGCCTGCAGGAATTGGCGAACAATGAATGATGCTAATGATACTTCTAATGATCATTATGTCGTTATCATCATTAGCACATTTAATGAGCTATAGTGACTGGCATCCCATTGAATGCCGTTAAAAAGGTGCCAGAAACCGCGTTTGAATTCAAACCGCGTCGTCCTCTTATACATTGGCTGGAAATCGGGAGAGAAAAGGGTTTTGCTTGTTAGCGCATTTTTATTCCGATGTTCTCAAGCTGCGAAAGGTGATTTGTTAAAAAAAATGCACATGGAACGAGGCGAAATATTCAATGGAATTGGATATCCTCACAATGATATCTTCATTTTATTCTGCATTTGCAGACGTTTCTGGCTCTGACTTCAGTCTAAACTCTTGGTAGTCTCCATGTTTTGCATTGGGTAAAAGTTATAGTTCAATTGCCAAGAGCTGCTAACAAGTGACATAAATATAAACAAGCCACTTTTCAACACTTTTTATACCGGCTGCATATCGGAGTTTGGTACAGTTTTTGCACCTTTACTATTTTTAAAGTACCTTTGTTAAATATATTACAAAACTGTTATAAAAGTTTGCGACACTTACTTGAATTTTATAGTTTTGATTGTATCTTTCAGAAAGGTGCCATTTTATATATTTATAGTCCGTCATTGGTGTCCCGTAGAGCGCATTTCTACCTTTGGAAGAGGGTTATTTTATGCACAATAGACACATACAACATACATGCAGCTGGAAGACATGTCAAAACTACAAATGCTGCAAATAAGACTTGTTCTTGCCAAGTGTCTGCAATTATCGGGGAAAAAGACAGAGAAGAGAGTGCTTGAAAATGGAACAAATGTGACACTTTTTGGGGTGGAAAACGTACAAATTATGCACGTTGAAAGGCACGAAGAAGCCCTATATTTAAATCACAATAGCTGTTTGAATAGATATCGGCAGGGGGTCGTCGTCTTAGGGGTTTAAAGATTATTTTCTGCTGAAATATGATCCTTTTTCTTCTCCCTTAAACTTCGCTCAATTGAGCACCTTTTTTCGACCTGGACCGGGTATTTTTTGTGTGCTTGTCTGACCCCCATATGACCTTTTTCGCCAAAATAAACCACTATGGAATTCCATATTCCACATGTAATCACCAACATGAGATTCACTTTTCTCTCCCAAAATTCACGTATTCAAGTGTGTGTATCTGTATACACACAAGCGGGCGCAATATGGTCATAAATTAGTCGCCTATTTTCTACTTTGCTATTCAATGGGCCAGGGTTGCCACTTTAAGCATTCTTAACTGAGAATATCAACCTTCTTTATTAGATATAACGTTTAAAATATGCTGAAATGGCATCCCTCTGCATGGCTTTAGCTTTTATATTATGACCGCGTTTCCAATATCCGAAGAAAAGGAAGGAAGAAGAAAACCATTTGTATACATAACTTCACAGCTCGTTTCTCTCTCTCGCAAAACGATCGGATAGAAAAGAAACCTTTTCATGGGCATGGGAAAATTCATAGATAATTGCTGCCAACAGTGGTTTATAGAATTAAAATATTCCCATTCCATGCCCAATGTGATCCGAAGAAAGATATGCAGATTTATTTTTATTCCGTTTGATCACGATTTTGACCCTCTGCTCAGGAATTTGTTTTCTACTTTGTGCATCAGCAGAACGTGCGCCCCCGACATTATGAAAATTGTCAATTTTAGCCATATTTTAAAAGCCATTGGAGAGAGTAATAGTTTAACTGCCCCCGCGGGATGAGAAAGAAAGAAAATTAAGCGGCAATTAAAAAAAACTTTCGACGCCTGCACAAGAAAGAATAGAAAAAAGTTTAAAAGAAAATTTGGTTTCGAAAGATAAACTTTTGAGTTCGGAGAAAAGAGACAATGGGGCTGAAAATGGAAATTAATCATGCTGTTTCAGTTACAGTTGAATGAATTATGCACTTGATTCGAGGGCAAAACAAGCAGGGAGCTCTTTACAGTGCTTTAAACACCATAGAAAATGAATCATTCCCGAACCCTAAAGCTGAATGAAAAATGTCCAAAACTTCTGGAGCATTGACCTGGATTTCCAACCCTTCTTCCACTTTTATTGGAATTATCGAAGTTCAATACATCTCGTTAACACGGATATCTTGGAACAACGTTTTTGTACCTTAAAGCAACACATTCTTGGCTTAAAACGAGCCTCTAATGGGACATGATGATATCAAAAGTGCTGAAATGGCGCCAGAGTGTTTTATCGGCAAAAAAGGGTTTTAAAAACTCCCGCCACTGTGGGAGATTTATTTGCTCGGAGGAGTGAATGCGACTCGGAGTCTACCTCCGATTCGGAGGAGTGGGGCCTTCTACCGATGCCAAGAAGCCGCTTTTTCCCATTAATTTCCTTTTTCGATCGATCGGGCGGGCTGAGAATAAAAGAAGAGTAAAAGCAAGATCTGACCAGAGCCAGGGATCAAGATGATTCGCTAG
The DNA here is from genome assembly GCA_900659605.1 of Tisbe holothuriae. Lineage (NCBI taxonomy): Eukaryota > Metazoa > Arthropoda > Copepoda > Harpacticoida > Tisbidae > Tisbe > Tisbe holothuriae. Next base: position 36,086 of record LR139435.1, on the reverse strand, counting down.
AGTCCGGTTCCTGAGTCCACTCTACACTCTTTTTCCCCCCTTTGGAAATCCATTCATATCAGAGACATCCTATCTCCTACCTTGCCCTTTTTGTGCCTACGTTGCCAGAAAGAGAGAGATGCACTAAGTGAAATCGGCTGTAAGTCCCACTTTTTGCCTCTTTGCCGCAAAACAAAGGATTTTTGCCCACTCTACTCCTCTCATTTTTATGACATGCTAAAAGTAGATAGATGATCTGGAATGTATCAAACCCTGAACCGTTCACATTGGATTAAATAAGATCTAATTTCCACCATCACGAATATATTTGAGCTGTGTTTTGTCATGTCATGAAAGCCGCAAGACAACAACAGATGCTCTTACCATTTTCGTATGCACTTTTATGTTCAAAAGGAAGAGAACCGTTTATTTTTATATTTGAGGCCCACACGTTTTACACAATTTGTCTGTGAGCGTGCTGAGCATCAGGCTTGCTCACTCTTCCAAACCATTTGGCCAGTCAAAACTTTTAAAGAGAAAACCACTTTTAGGCGGTGCAAAACAGAGTATTATTATATTATTAAAGTCAATATCGAATACTTTTATCAGCAAATTAGCTTGATTTTACTCACTTAACTGACCATTTCAGTGGCAGTAGCAACATATCCCAAATAACATGCTGTTTGTCTGTTTGTTTACTCTTCTGCTGTCTGCCGGACGTTTTCTGCCTTCAAGACATGCATTTTTTCATGGGATGGTAAAAGGAGCAAAATGAATATTTCTACAAAAGTGAAATCTTCCTTAAAAGTAATATCGAGATCACAGCATGAAAATTCATCATTATAAAACTCCCATCAAAACGTGCTCCATACCCAGAAGCAGTCCATCATGACTATTTTTGATCCGTTCTCCTCATAAAGAGCATTATGGTAATTGAAACACATCTCCGATAATTGAACTGAGGCCCTTCAACTCGCCGCGTTTCCACGTGACCTAACACTCAAGTTCGAGTATAGAAGTGTCGGTCTTTGAAAAGGCTCAGCCGAGCGGAATCAAGTGAGTGATTGTAGAAGAAAGACGGAGGAGAAACATCTCCATAAAGATGGGAGACGAAGAAATCAACGAATTCAAAGCTCAGTTGTCAAATCGTTCAAGGTTGTCTATCCAATCTATTAGGAAATTGTTCTCTACAGTGTTTCCTGGCCTAATTCTAATGAGCTTTTTGCTGGTCAAACTTTGAGCACAGGGCAGTGGAGCGCAAAGCTGAGTGTAAATGAAGCCATGATTCTTGTGTGAGGCTGAGCTCCACCATCCATCAGTCGGATTGCTGCCTAATCATCTTCTTGTGCGGCGCTCATTCATCAACACTTATAGGGATGCCACTTTGGAATATAGCTATAAGCATATTCTCTAAAACGACAAGTTAAAAACTGTACAAAGTGGCAACCCTGCTGCAAAACGCTTTTTGCTTGTGTATCCACTACAAACTTACGATGATGTTGCGTAATTTTCCCTCCCTCAAGTTTAAAAGCGCAAAAAAATGGCTCAGTCTACAACTACTGTCTTCTTCCACTTCTTCCCCTTGGGAGATATCGTTGGCATAATCCGAGGTTAAGCATTCAAATGAGAGCTGAGGAGAAGAAGAAGTCGTTTCTCTTTTGACTTTCAAGGCTTCTTCTTTCACTTTCTCTCCGGAGGCATTAGTAAGAGGAAAGAAGAATTTCCTTTAGAGGGGGCGAGAGGCTATGGCACATTAGTATATAGCTGGCAAACACTTATGGGTTCAAGACGCTCAAGACAAAGATCTATGGTACTGCTTAATGTGCTTATAAATGTTGTAGAAACGTCTTGAGCAGTAGTTGGTATTGCTATCCTCTGGCTTAGTCATCCATCCATCGTCCTTTTCTTTCTTTTGTGGGAACCGAAAGACGCTTCTTGTTTGAGCTTGAGCGGGCTCTGCGCTCATTTGTTTCCCCTCCAAGAAGAAGATGCTTTCCTTTGCAAAAGCTTTTTGAGACCACTTTCGGACATAGAGACTTGAGACTGAGAGTAGTAGCATTCTACCTATTGTTATCAAAATAGTCTAATGACTCGTTTTGTTTTTCAGAGCTGAGCACCGCCATCAAACTGCTGGACGTCCAGATCCCACCGCACGCGATCCGCGGGCAGAACGCCAAGCTGAGCTGCTCGTACGACCTGGAGGGCGACAAGCTGTACTCGATCAAGTGGTACCGGAACGGGCACGAGTTCTACCGCTACATTCCCACCGACAACCCGCCCACGACGTACTTCAACGGCCAAGGGATCAACATTGACGTAAGTTGGAAATTATTAGATCTATGGATTCATAGTAAACTACTGTTGGCTCTTTCGTTTGGTATCTCTGTGGAATTGTCAAGAACAAATGTTTAGAATGCATTGCATCAAATACTCCTTTTCGGCATAGTTTGCCCTACATCTGTCTCTCTCTGGGGAGCACACATGTGAAATCCTCTGCTGTAACTTCTAATGTTATCGTCAAAGTCTATCCCTCTCCCTAGTTTTAAATCTACCTTTGTATCAGGAAAGACAAAGAGACAAGACGAATGATCTGCTGCTCTGCTGCCTTTTAAATCCGGGATTTCGGTCAATGCAACAAAACTGAAAATGGCTTTACATTCAGACGGGAAAGGAACTTTTTCAGCTTTCTCTCTCCCCTTTGAAAGGGAGTTTAACGACCTCTATTTGTCTCTTCTCCAGTCGATGGAGACTTCCTTTTCAAACACTCCTGATCACCATCTAATTTCAAGGGTCTGATGGCAACCCTGATTTAAAACCCTTTTTCTCAGCCGCCTGCCCTCAATTGCTCAAAAGCATGGAAACCTGATATACACATCTTGTACCGGTATCAAAAGCGGCAATTTTATACTCCTACTACACACTCAACGTTGAAGAGTGTAGGGATGCCATTTTGTAGTATAAAACTGTCTATACTTGACTTACTATTAGCTGCTTTAACGTATGTATTATGACCTAATGTCATCCCTGATGGTTGTGTGTATGAAACCATTTGAAACGCGCGGTACTTGCTGCCAATCCCTCTTCAAGAGTCTGAACGTGCCAAATTGAAATTTCCCTCCAGGAAGAAAAAGGAGTAAACGTGACAAATGCTATTTGCAACCAAAAGTGTAAACGGGGAGGGAACATTCAATGCATTTGGGGGAGAACATAAGCTTCATTCAAGTTATTCGCAGCAAAACATTACAGTTGGACATTTGAAGGCATGCCTTACCAGGCTCTTTGAATGATCATGCAAATATTTACCATTGTACACCTCCAGTATAACATGCACAAATGTGGTCCAAATATTCCATTCAAGAACTTTTCCTAGCCCTAATAATCACTGCAATTCTACACTTTCCACCCTCCCAGACACCTTCTTCCCAAGAGAGACAGCAATATAAAAAGCGTGGCGACAGTGGAAGAAAAGTTTTCTTCTGCTGCGGCATCTGTGTGCATCAACCCCTTCAAAATTTGTATACACTTCTCGTATTTTTATACTAAACTACCTTCGGAACAAGCTACCCTTTTTCTTGTTTAACCTGCTTTCTCTCACATAAAACTGAAACATATGAAAACGGAATAAGATAATTCTGATCAGTGCCTGTACCTCTTATTACAATGCCGTATTGACTAGTGTTTTACCATGTTTAGCACTGGAAGCAAAGGTTTCTTCTCCCATTTTTCTACCTTCTCCCACTAACGACTCCGACAAGTAGCGGTTGTTGTCCTCCTCCTACGTTTAAAACGCCAGTCACGTCTCGCTTACGAAATCAAGTTTCATCCCGCTTCCTACTACAGGATGCTCCCCAAAAAAGACAAAACAACTTTCTTAGTAGACTACGAAAGCCTTTTTTGTTTCAAGACAGTAGCTTCATTGCATTTTTTGTCATTACAGGAGCGCCGTTCATCAGCGACTGAGATCTACCTGAGCAAGGTTCAGCTGAACACGACTGGGGCGTTCAGGTGCGAGATCTCCGGGGAGGCGCCACTCTTCCAGACGGCGTTCAGGGAGGCTGTCATGGCCGTTGTTGGTAAGTTCAAGACTGTATTTGTACATCATTGACTTGTTATTCTTATGATGTCTTCATAGATCTTCCTGATGACGGCCCCGCCATCGAAGGCGGCGTCCCCCGCTACCGCAAGGGCGACAAGCTCAACGTCAACTGCACGTCGTACCGATCCAAGCCGGCCGCCAAGCTCAAGTGGTACATTAACGGAGAGCAGGCAGACCCAGCATTCGTCAGGCACTACAAGGTAAGATTATGCCACTATGACAACCCTGAGGGTCACGGTTGAAAGGACACAACGACGATGTAAAAGCCATGGGAGGGTCGAGGGAGAATTAGCCAAATTATTTTTGTCCGCTGACCGGGAAAAGGTTATTTTCTGTTAAGGGCAAAGTCGTGAAAATGGACTGATGGGCTATAGGGAGGGGCGCTTTTTACGGCCTCGTATATCCCCAAATGAAGGTTGTTTTATCCCTAGTTGCCATACTCTACTGGACATCCGAGTCCCCTACTCGAATGGAATCAAATTTTGGACTCTGGAGGGAATCGGCTTCAATAAGCGATGACGATTCTTTACTATTTTAACAAAATTGCTCCATAAACCAAGGAGCTCTCGCAATTTTATATCATGATTCAATAGCATCCCTGGTAGTCATGGCCCTTGCCCCAAAGTGGCTCTCAAGCGCCTTCTTCCTTTTTGCAATCTATTCCCCAATTGATCCGTTCGCCTCTTCAAAGTTTTTCTTGGGACTTTGAGCCACTTAACCTTAATTTGGCTTATTCCGATCATTTTTTTTTGAGAGGAGGAGACCTCTTCTGGGGTTTTGTGGCTCCCAGAGGTCGAACCAAAACTGGCCACCACTTGAAAAAAGGGAAGTAGTCTCGAATCCATTAACCCCAAATCTTGAAGAAGAAGAAAATCTGAAGACTAGTGGCAAGGTTTCAGGCTGCGACTCGTCATATGTTCGAATCCCCGGCCCAAGAACATGTTGGAATGTCATTGTATGGACTATTTTCTTCTTTTTAAAGCTCATGACAGTGGCGTATCTCATACCTCTCTCTGAATCAAGCATAATTAACCCCCACTTTTTCAGATTGTCAAGGAGCCCCGCGACCTTGAGACGTCCATCCTGAACCTCCACTTCAAGGTCCGCGAGAAGCACTTCCGCGGCGGCGACCTCAAGATCAAGTGCACGGCCACCATCGCCACCATCTACTGGAAGAGCAACGAGGAGAGCGTGCAGGGCGTGAGGGAGTCCGCGCTCGTGTCAGAGAGTAGGAGCAGCAGGAACACGGGATCAGGTAAAAGGGAAACAACATCTCACTCTAGGGTTCATTGTGATTAATGTTGCATTTATATATTTCCAGCCACCCACTTCATGGATGCCGTGGGCAACAGCGCGTGCCCCCGCCTCGCCAGGGTCACCAGCCAGCTCATCTTCAGCGCCTTCATCGCGGCCACATCCATGGCGTACATGCGGACATTCTGGCCGGCAGCCGTCAACAACTAAAACCGGCAACCCTGCTGAATGTCAAACTCGATTATCAAAATCGTGTTCAAGGCCATTCCTAGAAAAAGACTACTTTCCTTTTTATGATTATGTTCTTCCCCTTTCTTTCTTCAACTTCTTCCTGGTTCGATTCTGTGAAATGTCACAATTGTCATCCGGAGATCAAACAGCGGAATGTCAGAGGTGGGATGAACCCAGTTTCAGGGATGACATATTGAACGAAAAAGGACTGTTTGTGTCCCAAGATGAACAAGTCGTTTAATAAGAAAGTGTCAACCCTGAACAACCACGACGCAGTGCGAATAAGGCTGAATAAGAAAAAGGTCGAAGAAAATTAAGTTAAACGTCCGGCCTCATTTTTGTTTTTGGCCCCGTTTTTACGTTAGTTTATGAAGAGACAATGCGACAAAAAGAGAGTGAAAAATAACCAATTCTAGGGCTGTTTTGTGCATAATGAAGGGTTTAATGGCAGCCCTGGTTCCGCACGGACTCGTAGTGAACGAAATTGGCCGTCAAAACGAGGGGACAAGAAGAAGAAATAATAACGAAAGCGAGCGTAAAATGAACAAGGCCGAGGGAGAGAAGAAAAACGTCTTTATTTAGTATTCTAGTCACTTGGGATTATTTTCCCCTTCTCTCTTATAACATGGACTTGATTAGCCCTCATTTCTCTGTTTAAACTGGTGCAAAACTATCCGCTCCTTTTTAGACGAGAGGGCAAAAACGGTCCACTGTCAGGGTTGCCATTATGTCTCATACTGACGTAAGCGGCATCCCTGAAACGGTGTCTATCCTAATTGCAGAAGATGTTCATGAACTTTTTTACTCCTCGTTTGCCAAAGAAAAAGAAGAAGAAGAAGTGATTAATCATCGCAGCAAACGAAGAAGAAGTTGCAAAAGTTGCCGTCACAGATAAATGAGTATGTTGAGGGATATTGGCACGGACGCGGAGAATGTTTAATGGCAGCCCTGATCATATGCATGTTACAACCGATCGTAGAGCATTTTCATGAAGATTATTATACAAAATATACCCCCAGTGTTAATTATTGCTGTAAATACCAAACTCATACAAGTCAGGTATAAATATATACATTATAGATCAACATACAGTTGCAATTTTAAATTAAAGAAAAATCTAGTTGTTTCAGTTTCTAATATGAGAGTATGAGTGTGGGAGCGAGAAATGTGGATAAGCTTTAAGAACGGATAAGTTTTGCTTCGAATGAATACAATAATAAACTGAAAAAAACACACAAGATGTCTGTGATACGTTATAAGAAGAAGAAGAGTCCTTGAGATCTAACTATGAATAATGTCTTGGTTATAACATGCTACAACGCTAATTTGATTTATAACGAGCTTTTTCCACAATTGTAAAATGAAGGAACGTATGTTTTTAGTTTTGTTCTGTCAACCTGTTACTTCTTTAACCCCCTTCTAAACACACAATATATCATAGCCAAGATAAAGGAGACCAGCAGTGTTATCTACTATTAAGAATTCTACTCAAATCATAATCCTCCAAGAAGAGAACAAGATAAACCAACCTCTGTATGTCTTTTAATAATAAAAACCGAGCAATTTTGACAAAACGACTCTTGCAATTATACTATTATAAATATACCTACGTAAATGGAAATATGAATAATAATAAAAGCGTTCCTCCTTTACCCTAAAATGTGTCATTTCATTGTTATAAGTTTATCAAGTCCCTACTACCATGGTTCCTTTTTCCAGTTCTTCATGCTTGGCTGCTCCGGTTAATGCTGCTTTCTTTCTCCTTCTTCCAATTATTGCCTCATAATCCCAAAGTTGAAATCCAGGGGAGATCCGTCTTGATTCAAGAGTTTTAAAACGGGAAGAAGACTCGTTCATTTTCCTATATTTTGGAAAACTAGCAAGTTATACTCTGGATTATTTCATTATTTTACAAGAGGTTAGAGTATTCTTTCATTGATTCATTAAAGACCATTATTCAGCACTCAATGATATTGAAGTAATAGAAGGGTGCAAAATATAGGCCATATAAAGATTGGCAAAAATCAACTTTTGTAATATCGTTTCTTTCTTCTCTGGGTCAAAATGGCAGCAGGAAAGGCAGCGGCACTAAATCAATCTCTTGCCAAGGTCGTCGAAGTGAAATTGGAAGAAGAAGAAGAGATAGTGTTACCATTGGAGAGTCCAGCCAACTGGTGCCATACCTTTTTCTTCCTCCCAAGATGGGGTCTTCTTCTTTGGACATCGATTGTGCCATTACTTTTCTTTTCTCGCATGTCCGATTCAATTTGGTCCTGTTTTTGACACTTTTCTCGGGCAATGTCACGATCCCGGGAAATGAATGTCACTCACAGTTGGGGGTTGAAGGGATTGTTGTTTAGTCGTTTAATGTGAATATTGGGGGTTAATTAGTCCTATAAGTCTACTGTACTATATAATAGACTGGTAGACATGAAATAAAGGAAATAGTGTCTTCAACTTCTGGACTGATTATGCAGCATTATCAAGACATGGCAAAACTTTTTTTGTAGTGAGCAGTTTTTTACACCTTTGACGCAGCTGGCAGACAGCAAATAAACGTAAATCCAGACGAAGGTTATTTTCCGTTTGTAATAATCCTTCTTCTTTGCAATAAAGCCATTTCCGAGGCAACCCCTTTTGTGCGCTGCTGACCTTATTCTTTATATATTTAACCTCTCTGACAAAAGACCTTTTTGCTATGTAGGGTTGCCAGTTTAAGCCTGCATTTGACAAAGAGTGAAGCCTCATAATACCCTGTTCCTTTGGTAGACTGGCATCCCTGAGTGAGGCAAGAGGCCTCTCGATCTCTCTCTCCTCAGTTGAAGGAGAATTCATTTTGCCTCGGCTGCATTCCATGAATACCTCGAGAAGGAGAAAAAGCCAGAGAAAAAGAGTAGACGAAAAAGTCATAGTAGGATTATCAGGGTTGCCAGTATCTTGGAGTATTTGTTATTGTCTTGCCAATGTGATTAAGAACTAAGCAGACATGTAGAATGTCAACTCTCTTCCTGGGTATGATGTTAAAGGTTGAACAAAAAGGCTTGGACTTGACTTGAAATGACTGAGTAAGATCGATGTCTCATATGACGAATATTAAACTCTTCTTTGTGTTTTGTTGAGTGTATTGCAAACTAGATTTTGCATTAATTGCTTGATAAGTGATTTAACTTTTTTTGCCTCCCTCGTAGAGATGAATATTCTTTCAAAATTTAATTAATGAAAGAAAGCCCTTTTTACATCAACAATTGGGTAAGAAAATTATTCATATTCAAATGTTCTTTATCAAGCCATTTCAAGAAGGGAAAAGGTAACTACTGTAGTTAATCGTTTTAAAAAAAATACTAGAACTGTTGTTTTCAATAAACTTTCTGTCCAGTTCTAAAAACTCTCATGTGCTTGAATCTATCAAGACCTCGTTTTGTCTGCACATTATTTCACAGTCCAATGCTTTCTCTCTTAGGAAGCTCGTCTTTTGCTTTTCCTTGCTACTTGTAATTCGTTATACAAGGAGTATATAATTTCCATTTTTGTAGGCCAAAGCATTACAGAAAGGGACGGAACAGGGTTGCCATTTTAGTCAAAATCATGACTCAAACAATAAGATTAAAATATATTCCTGCATTTGCATGGTTAATAAACCAGACGAACTGTTAACCCTGCGTTTGGCATAAAATGTACACCATTATTTTCCTCTTTAAGTCCATCTGGGGTTTGCCTTTTTCGTTCCTTTTATGTGTATTATACTCCTCTTTTGCTCGCGGCCTTTGCCCGATTCCTCCGCCGGTGGCTGCCTGCAATGTAACGAAAAAACTTTTTAACGGCCTTTCTCTGCAGCGGAGACCGTTAGACTCAATTTAACCTACGAATAGGCGAGTCAGTGGAGAGAGAAGAAGAAAAAGTGGCCTTTTTATGTAAAACAAAATGCTGACTTTATTCCTCCTGGTTTTGTCTCTGCTTTTGTCTTACTTTTGTTTCTTTACACCCTCAGGCTATGAGCATTTAGTGGACTAGATTCCTATCTGGGATCCGATCGATACACACCAGGGTTGCCACTAACCGTCTGACATTGGAAAATAACATTGACACTTATAATGTAACAACCCTATGACTGGCAGCCCTATTTTAACTCCTCGTTTTGAAAGGCTTTTCCAGAGGATTTCTTCTCGGATATTTTTTCCTTCACAGATGAAATGAACCATGTAAACCGGGAAAAAACTAGAAATAGCTTCTTCACTTTTTCATCGGAGATATATCATATATGAGAATGAGCAAGAAAGTAGCACTGGTTTTGTATTAAATTTAGCAATAATAAAAATAAGATCTCAAGTGTTTATGTTGTTAATAATGAAAATGAGTTATTTCCTCTATTCACGCCATATTCTACCATTCTTATACTCGAATAGAGAGCAGGTTTACTTTTTGCCTCTCTTTATTCACCACGACGATCATGTTCTTGTACCTTTTTTGCTCTGTTGTAACTTGTAAGTAAACTTTATGAAGCGTGAAAATTCACGAGATCGCTGCAGAAGAAACCTCGGAACAAAGAAACTCTGGAAGGGAAATGATTTGTAGCCTGAAGAATATTGAGACGATGAAAGACATTAAATTCTAGCAATGCATCTACATTAAATATTCAATCATTGCTTTAAATTGAACCACTGCATGCATGAAATCCTGGTAGGAATTTCTGCACTTGGTTAAATCTTGAAATATCCGTAGGAAAATTTGAAATCCGTTCTTATCCTTGGATAGAAAGTCATTTTCCCCTTTCTTTCTCTTTCTCTTTCTCTTTCTCTTTCTCTCTCTCTCTCTCTCTCTCTCCTCTCTCTCCCCTTTCTTTTGGATAACTGACAGCTAATCACATCTTTATCGAGTTTGCCCTTCTACGTTGAATGCACTTTGTTCAAAGATCTTTTTAGGCAGATTTCCTCCAGGGTATCTGAGGGATAAAGACAGAGGAAAGTTTGCAGATTTTGAAGCCTTTTTTGAAGGCCATGCGTATGACTGGACGCCTGTTTTGGCAACATCATGGTAGGATTATAACTCATCTCGTGGACGAGACTCTTTTGCATTTCGCTACTTATTGACCTCCATGTTATACCACTGTGCCATCTCCATAACCCCTTAAGTTTGCCCTCTGTGGCTGATCTAGTCCTTGTGAAGGTGTCCTTACTGTTGAAGCTTTAGTTTGAGAGCCACACCGAAGCTTGTTGTAGAAGTGGTTGTAGTACTTGAACCGACCACAGGCCGACCGAACCTCCAAGTGGCCTATTTGCATATAATCTCTTTGAAAGGGTACAAAACGTGCTCCTCTCCAGACTCTCAAACATGGTGACATACATGAACTAACTTGTGTTAAGTGTGCTTGTATTAGCACGCAAATTTCGTGTAAAGAAGTAGCTGCACCATCCTTCACCGCGTTGTATATTACTTCCGATTGAGGGGTGTCATCTAAGAAGGAGCACTCAGGCATAAGAGGGTGCAAGGTAGCGAAGTGCCTTCAGCACACACATCATACTTATGCTTAAAAAGATCAGCCACCCTCTTTATTTCTTACTTACAACTTCTCCCCCTTCTCCCGGCCCTGATTGATTGATCCTTTTGGTGGAAAAGAGCTTCCTCTCTTTGCCGCAAACAAAGAGCAAAGAAGGGCTTTTTGCCCTACTTGAGAATTTGTGCAAGGGATGACATGGCTTGCATTAATGTGAAAGTAATTGTGGAGTGAAAGGATTGCTTCATCCCTACATAGTTAGAGTGGGTGTGTATTCGTTCGGGGGTTGCTCAGCAATGAAAAGGCAGGGTTGCAAATACGGGAAAAGTTGTTATTTATGAGCTAATATGCAGATGAGCGCCATTGTGCCATTTTTGGCTTCAATGAACGAGGGAAGAGTAGAATATGCGTTGATACTGCTATACACAGATGAATTGCTCTCGGTCGCAGTTTTTGGCACTGAAATTCGTGAACTGGAGCCGGCTGCTTGAAAATGGCAGCTGAGAGACGCTCGCGGAGCAGCAAACTGCTAAGTGCTGAATCTGTCGTCGGCATTATCATTAACAGGATAGCTGAATGTAGGGATGCCATAATCTTGAAATGACATTCAACCTCATCTAGTAAATTGTCCAATAACTAGCTGATAATATGAAGAAAGTGGCATCCCTATTACTACGACCCTTGAAGGTGAATGAGGTCAGATCAGTTACAGGAAGAGGTTGTTGAATTAATGTGGTTTCCTTCTTCTAATCCCTTACTATTACTATACACGATTACAACCTGGTTGAGATGGTGTCGGGTGCCAATAAGACAAAGTTGGCTGTAAATTGGTTTCAAAGGGAAAGTAGCAATAAGCTGCAATGCATCTGTCTTAAGGACCTAGTTTGTGGCTCTCACTCACTCACTATTACTTATAGTAAGTGTGTGTGGGCCGCATAAGTAAAAAAGAGAGAGTGAGACGTCTGAAGCACTTCATTGGAAAATCAATCCTTGTCAGCTTCAACAAAACAACAACAAGGCTGATGCTATCTGCAGTGGTGAGAACTATGTTATTGGATGGACTTTACAAAGACCTACAATGTATGTTTTGCACTGTATATTCCTTGAGGAAAACCCCTCTTCAGTGTTATTCTCTTGTGGTGGTCTCTGGGGCATCTGCTGAAGCCCTCTTCTGAATCCACTGCCATAACAACAAAGCTAATTGCCCCTCCCTCAGCAAGAAGAGCTTCTTGGATTTTCTGCTCAGGCAGTATGAAGTGATCCGGGGAGATCTATATTTTTGTTGGGCCCCTGTTAGCATATGTAGCCTTGGTTTGTTCATATGCTAGAGCTTCTCTTTTTGAGCCTAGGCTAAAGGGGATTATCTGTACAAGAGTTTCTTTTCCTGAGGGTCACGAGAAAATTGTGAGTTCACTTTCGTCCTTGGTAATTAGAAGCTTTTGGAGCTTTTGTTTATAATTTGGAAATAATGCAACCACTCTCCCTACATGTTAGTGTTACAGCAGTGGACTTTGAAACATGTCGTAATCTCCTTGTAATACTCCCCCAAAACTGCCCCAAAACTTGTAGTACGAGGAGAGGGAGGAAAAGCCAAGAATGGCTGTTTGTTGCCAAAAAGCTAGATGTTGTCCACTCATGTGCATGAAATGATGGAGCCCGGAGGCAAAGAAAACAACTTGGGGAGGGGATGTCTTGACAAAGAAAATGCCAAAGTCAACACTGATATCACTGGATCAAAACAATGTTGTTGTATCTCTTAGTCTCTCTCTCTCTCTCTCTCTCTCTCTCTTTCTCTCTCTCTCTCTGTATTGAAGTAAGGACACAATCCAGGGGTGACTTCTCTCCAATGATAGGCAACATTAATCTTCACCTCTGAACACGCCCACCAAACATGAACTCACCCTAGGGGGAAAAGTCCATAATTATGCATGGTGGAGTCGCTGTTTTTGCATTGCTGGGAGCTTTCTGTAGCAGACAAAGTAAGTGTAACAAATGACGGGAATAATGTTTTAAAAAATGAGGCCAAGAGTCTTGTTGTAGTTGTTGTAGTTACAACTGCAAATGGTAGATTGGGCGTAATGAGGTCGAGAGTCCCATTTTTCAGTCGGTGGAAGTAATCTTTTTATAATATTCCGATAACGAGAAAAAGCCTTGAGATTGCATTTTATGACTATTCCACTTCAATATTGAAGCATTTACAGCACCTTTTTCCTTTGGTGGTTTTATCATATGCACCACTCGGTATCACCGAGGAAAAGAAGATCCCTGTGACATAGAAGATGGGAAATCGGTGGTATATAAAACATGAGGAACAAACTATGGGTGAGAGCATCTGGAGATGTGGTTTAAGCATTGCAGTGTTAGTACTATACGGGGATTTTTTTGCACTGTTTGAAAAATGGAACAACTTGCAATTAGGCTTTACCTAAAAAGGTCATATTTGGCATGATTTTTTTCTTAAAGTCCGTTTACAGCACATTTCAACCCATGAACAAACTAAGCTCATTTCTTCGTCTTTTCGGACTCTGGGAATATGTGAATGTGTGCGCGAGACTAGAATTCGTAATCGCGACCATATCATGGGCTTTTAAAGAGAAAGAAGAAAAGTATGAACGTTTTATGGACCCCTTTCTTTCTTGGTTGGGGTTTCAGGCCTTTTCCCTCTTGTTTCTTTGCTTTGTCGTCGCCTACAGGCAGCACCAAATATGCACATATCAAAGATAGAGAACAAAACGTTGTCATGAAATCTTCAATACACACCAATATTACATGGAGCATTGAACTTATGTGCAACAATCGAACTAGTTAACTACGTGTGTATAATCATTAATGTTGTGTATTTTACTTCCATTTTGTACAGTATAAGGCGTGTCCCTATATCTTTCACGATTCCGCTTTCTTCTTCTTTCTTGATCTCCCCTGATGGTGCCAATATGTGCCCATCAAAAACTACTTGTGTGTTTCAACCATTCCCCAAGGTTGGAGAAGAAAGAAAGGATTTATATGCCCGGAAGATTTTATTATTGGAAGCAGCAGACAGAGATTTGCCATCTACATTTCACAAGGATTTGCTAAAGTGATGCTGCAGGGCCTCCAACATGAGAAGTAACAATAGGCACAACTATAACCCATAGATGACACATAGGACTGAGGATAGTCCTCTTTGCAGCTGAGGAAACTAGTTCTATTCTGTCCTCCTTGACGGTAGCGCGGAGTTAGTGCGACAATTTAGTAAGAATATCTCCGAAACCTTAAATTCAGAACAAATTCGACCCCAAAAAGAATAAGTGCGACTGGAAATTTTCTTTGGAACTATTTCGACAAAGAAATCGGACTAATTTCGACATTCTTCTATATAAAACTATTTCGATTTGTCTAATCAGAATTATTTCGACAAGTACCTTAATTATATCTAGGTCTTACTTTTAATACAGGCAGGTTTAAAAAAAGAAATAACTTAATTAATGTAAATAAGAATATATGCTATGATAATTAATTATGCTGTATTATTTTCAATCAGTTGATTATTCATGTCCAAGAATTATGTTATTTAATACTGTACCCAAGGAGGTTGAATTATCAGTAACCTTCTAAATTGTAACACATTAAATTATTAAGACTTATTATATAATAGTCAATTACTGGTATTAAATATAATGCCTGCATAACTCTATATACTCATACTTTTTACATTGCTTGTCCACTTGTTGGTTTTGTCGAAATTTTTCTGACTTTTGTAATTCGGAATTGCTACATTAATACAAGCTTATGTCGAATTAATTCTTAATAAGAAAAGTTGTCGAAATAGTTCTCCTTTCTCTGTCGAATTAAGTCCTATTAAATTCGAATTAATTCCTATTGAGCTGTCCCATTAATTCTGACCATACTGTCGCACTAACTGGTGGATTCCTCCTTGACTCTACTCTTGATGTCAATCTATGGATTATAGGCACAAAATGTGAATAGAGATCCTTTTATGAGATGCCCCAATTAACTCTGTCAACAGTGTTGCTCCAATATAACTTTGCCAATTTTGCCCTAATTTCCCCCAGTTTATACCTTTGTTGCACACACCTCTTTTCACCGTCTATTGGCTTAACATAATACAGTTTTGAGAGAAACGAACGAGCACTTGGGGGCTATCTATAAAAAGTTTGCCCATTTAGCGGATATCTTACAGAAGCATCTACTCTTGGTTGGGCACAAAACTTGCTCCAACTACCTTCTTTGTAAAGACCGGTAAAGTATATTTTACACAAATTAACCTGGCATAGCTGTGTACTCTCTTAAGGAGATTAAAATTGGGCAGCGCAGTTCTTACGCTATTTTTCCTGTGTAATCATACTCAGTAAATCATTGGTAGCATTCTTCATAGGGAAAAAATGAGCAATTTGTTGCCTGGTTGTTGTAGAGTCTGGGAGTGAGATTTATGGCGTTTGGTAGTAAACAACAATTTGCTCAGAGAAAATGGAGTGTTTGTGGATAAGTTAATTTGCTTTAAATGGATTAGAATAGGCCTTGAAATGGAACATACTCTCTTCCAGTTAATTTTCTGTTCCTTGTTTTGTTGTAGCTGCTTTAATTTACAATATTGAACCAAGAAGCAAAAAAGAAATCTGGCATAAAACTTCTTCTTAGGTGCAGCAGCCGGCTCCCCTTGCTTTTCCACGTGTGCTAAAATAATATATAAAAAGTAGGGAGCTGAGCAGGAGGGATGTATTGCCAGCTAGCCCACTCTTTACAACTGTCTTAAATCAATTTGATCTCTACCCTTGCCTTCTTTTTTACTCTCTTTACTTCTTCTTCTTCCTCCCCCATTCAGGCTATTATACGCCGAAAAAGTTGGCGGAAACTTTATTAATTTTATTTGTACACATACTCTATTTTCACATCAATGAAAGAGTCAGCAAAGAATCTTTTAATGCATTTTGTTTGTTGATTTCGGTCAAGGTAAGTCTGGATCCAAATCTCTCTTGAAGTTAATCCTTAATTCCAACCATTAGGACTAGAGCCTCCCACCCCCCAGTTATACCCCTATTCAAAGGCTTCAGGAGAACGAAGGGTTCAAAGTTTGGCGTCGTTGTAGGTCTAGAAATGACTTCTTTCTCCTCCTCAACCTGAGTCATAAACAGCAGTAGTTCAACTGGAAGAAGAAAGAAGAGGGACTTTCCGAAAGTTTTCGCCTATGGAAAGTCTCCTTTGAATGGAGTGACAAAAGGGTCGTTTGCCACCGAGTTATTACCAATCCCTCATTGTACATCTCTGGATTCTGTGAATAAAAATGATGTAAAGTCAATAACGGGCAGACGCCGTTTTAAATGGAGATGTGATTAAATTGCCCGGCAACGAGGGGTTAAAATGGAACAGAGAGTTGTGACACTATTGAATATTATGTTTCAAACGTAGTTGTTATATTTTTATACACTTGGGGCTTTTTGTCTACTGTACTGTTAGTTAATTAAGTTGCATTAAAAAGTGCATCTAACGCAGGGCAGGTGTTATTCCATATACTCAACCCCCAACACGTAACACGTAAAGTTAATCTTATCTTCCTTCCCTGGTCTGATATAATCCTTGGTCGCTCGTGAGAATCCGGCTCGATTTCAGCTTAACAACAAAGTAGTTGCATTTTATCGATCTGACTTGGTGATAACATAACAAGTTGAGTCATTAGAGCAGAAATAAAAGAAGCGTGTTTTCAGGGGTTGATTAAAACGTTATGTGGACGAGAGCTCGCTTTTGTAATTGTTGTATGCACGCGAATGCAGTCGTGCTGGTTGTGACAAATTAAAAGTGGCCAGGGAAACAAACTGCAGTTACAAAGCTTATTTAGTAACTAGCCAGACATATTTGGTTTTCCTCCTTCGTGAGATTGATCCCAATTCCCATTGGACAATTTTTGAGTTGTAAAACGTGTATAATAAATCTGTCTCCATCGCCAAGACTTTTTTCTCTGGTGGAGGAACATTGAACGCAGCGGGCGACAATTAGACGGTGCAATACATGGACTGAAACTTCTTATTTATGTATTGCAAATAGAGCATCCAACTGTAGTCCCCCGTCGATCTGTAGGCGCAGATTAGAGACGTAACAATGAAGACTGCTTTCCCTCCTCCCCATCCCAAGGGGCTTGTTTGCCATATAGTGGCTGCTCCTACCCAAGAAAGAACGTCTTGATTCGCTTCAAAGATTGCCGATGACTCATTGAAGAAGAAAGCTGAGATTTCCGCCAAGGAGATATATCTAGAAAAAGGAGAACATCCCCCTTTTGGCTGAGGAGAGAGACCATGCGCATTTTATTAGTTAAGAGGGTTGGTTGAGGAATTTGTCGAGAGAAAGGGGGAAGAAAAGGGGAGGAAGGAAAGTAAAAACAAGTCTGGAGAATTTGTTTTCCAAAGGAATGTTACTTGTCTAGGAGATCTTGTGAAAGTGAAATGGTGCAGTGCAACTATTAAAGGGTGAAGAACATGGGGAAATATTGTATTCGGGTTTTGGCCAAAAATGCACATATCCGTCTTTTGGGTGTTTCTATAGAAAGTGCTCTCTGCCTTTTTAGGGCTACAAATAGATAGAGAGGCCTGAATAGGAATCATAGGGTTCACATTTACGCCGAATTTAAGTATTTGCTTGTTACTTAGGCCAACTTATATGTACAACACTTCCGCTTGTACGCATTTTAGTTTCTGCATACACCAGGACTTCATCTACAACAGACACTCTTTCCGTACGTCCATAAATCCTGTCATCCCTGAAATCGATCCCTCTTTCAAGCATTGGACCCCAAAATCTTTTCCTTTTTACCCAAGAGTCTTCTTTGACTTTCTTCTTCTTCTTCAATGCCAATGTCACTTAAGCCCGGATATTCCCAACTCAGGAAGCCAAAAAGTAGATGATACTCCTTGACTTGAGTATTTGCCTAACAAAGGAGGATCCAAGGCAAAGGGAAGGAGGAGGAAGACTCCTAAGACACACCTCATTGATACAAATCATGGTATAATATAGGAGCCTAACATGGAAGTGGAAGCTGTACATGGAAGATGGGTTGGATGCTTATAACTACTATACTTAATTAATAGCAAGAAATATGTATGAATATAAAATAATCGTTTGTACTCTTAGGTCCATTTTTGCACAAATAATATAGTTTAAAATACGTTCAATAGTATACTCGTATACATAGCAGCAAGCTACTCAAAGCACAGCAGTACAACTCTCCCCACACATTAACCACCTTGCAGAGTCCTCTTGCCTAAGTGTTTTGGCCTCATCTCTTATGCTGATATGATATTATTGTCGTCCTTTCTTTCTTCCTCCCAAATAATATGATGCATATTCTCTCTCTCTCTCTCTCTCTCTCTCTCTCTTTCTCTCTCCTTGATTGACAATTGATGTTGACATCATTTGTGTGTTTATGGTTGACAAGGTCAATCTCTCAGAGAGTGATGAATATATGAAGAGAGAAAAACTCTTTCATACATTTCGTATCAGTGGAGAGCTTCGCTTTCCAGTTTGGTATGGACTTGTGCAATATTTTGCCAAATTTGCCGTGATCTAGTGCGTCAAGAGACTAAATTACTTTATGAAAGACGAAAGAAATGGGTATTTAAAGCATATTAAATTAGCCTAATTTAGTGCACAGCGTTAATTATAACTTTGAGCTCTACTAAAGGATGCTTTTCTCCCTTTTCTGTTTCAGTATTAGTGGTGAGCAGAAATCTAAGTCAAGGTTAAGTAGTGTTTGGATGGTTTGCTTTTTCTTCTTCTTTCTTCTGTCGATGCAAGATGCTGTTTCCACTGCAAACGACTTCTTTCTTTTCTGCAACAACAACAATAACAACTGCAATGCAATATCAGAGGAGGAGGAAAAAGTTCAGCAAAGGGGCAAAACATGACTATAAGTGATGAAGAATAGGGCTTTTTATGTGTGGTTGCCCCGGTTGAGATGCTTTGATATGATGCAACATTGCACTTAAAGTTACACATCTTCATGGGTGGCTTGAAGAAAGGCCCATCTTAACCAAAACGATTGTTCTGGCTTTCAAAACTTTGTCTCATATTATATTCTCATGACATTAAAAGTTGTTTCTCTCCCACTTCATTCACTTATCAACATTAGACAGAGCTTAGACCCCATCTATCGATCCGCCTTTTATCCCCCTAACGTATTTATCTCTTTATCTTGACACAGGTGTATCCACAATGGGTCATGTTAGACGGCTATAAGAGGAGTGTTGTTGACTCTTGATGCCAAAAGGGGGTGACGTTGACAAAGAGTGAATTAAAGGCGATAGAGAGACAACTTTCGTACAACAGGGGTCACTGCACTGCACACGGCCAAACATTGAAAGACTCTTGCTAAGTATTGTGTAAATACTACTGCAATTTACATACTTTGCAGGTTCCTTGAAGCATTGAAAGTTATGAATATAAAAAGTTAGGTTTCTGATTAAGAGCAGCTTCAGTTTTGGCTGGGTAATAATATATAAATATCCCATGCTTGGCTGCTTTCTCTTCTTTTTGGGAAGGGGGTGATGACACCGAATGGAAGAAGAAAAGGACCCGAAGATATTGATCCATAAAGAATATTGGATACGAGCAAAAATTGGGGAAGAAAGGGGGACTTTTGGAAAGGAAGGCGCAATAATTTATTCCCTCTCAGTTCTCATCTCTTTCTCATTTTCGCTTGACTGATTCATTTCTTTTTTCACGGTTTGTCGGTCAAGATCAACGGGAAGATTGCTCAAGGGAAGATAAAAGATAGAAGGAAAAAGTACAAGCATCAGTTTGCATCTCATTTAGCAGGTGGGAATAAAAGATCAATGAGAATAAAGTTCCCAGACTTACCAATATTTAGTTCAGACTACATTTTAACAGTTTTACATCTAAGTGCAATGTATGTAAGATACCGATGGGAGTCTAACCTAATTATCAAGCAGATTCTTCGTTTATCGATCTCTCATTACTCGTACTCGACGCTAAAGTCGCTAATCCTTTGGTGGTGAGTAATTGACGGATTGACGGTGAAGGACAGGACAGGACAGATAGACTGACTGGCATTATGTTTCATCGAGGTCTAGTTGCATTGAAACACCTTTAATCAAGAGCTCGAATATAGTGATAAAACAAATCGAAGAAAGATAACAACGCATCACCCAAGATGAACTCGACGCCTCTCTTCTCCACATACACTTTTATTTCTGCCAGTCATTTTCTTCCATCGAGGGAGAGGAGCTTAATGACCGTTTCTTTTTGTACTGATAGTAAGAAGATCGTTTTCTCTACTCCACCAAGAAAATGACCAGCGCAAAGATATGTGTATGTATACGGTAGGGTTGCCATTACTGCCCAGGAATAGAATACGGTATATGAAGTATATGGCAACCCTGATGATGCTCGCATACAATGGCGGTGGTTGTATTACTTACTCGCTATCTCCGATGTCGACGACGCAATGTCCAGAACTTGGCCAAAATCTCCTTCGCAAAGAAAAAAAGGGAGCGATGGCGATTCCCATAAAATTCATGGCGCGAAAGAAAACGAACAGATAGTCTTGTATGGAATCTTTGATGATGGCAGTAAATGCAAGGTATATTAATTATTAACTTATACAGTTGCTTAATATGACTACATAATTACTGCTCTAATGACTGTTGTGCAGTTGATGTTGCATTCAGTGCTACAAACACTTTATCCCGATGCTCAAAATGAAGATGGAGCAAGAACAACAACAGCAATAAGAACCGAAATACATCATTCATTCTCCTCCAATGGATCTCAATATCAATAGCGGAAATGGCAACCCTGACACCAATGTCTCAAGGGTTACATGGTTGGGGTCATCAAAATAATATTGTCTCCATAAACTTGTGTTATTTCCGTGCAATATTGTTTCTTCTTCTAGCCATCAAATGGACTTTTACTCGGTGATGTGTCCTGCTCATATATATTTGTGTTTTGAGGGGGAATAAGTTTTCTCTCTCGCTTTTATGACCATTACTTCTCTCCTCCTCGTCCTCTTGGACTGCAGTTAGATGTGACACAAATCCAGCAATTACATCATATGACACTTGGTACAAAATATGGATTTAACCGAGGATAGGCAATAGCAGCAATAACCGCAGTTAAAACTACCCTGATCATGCTTTAACTTTGATTAAATGACCCCTAATAACATCCTATCCATTATTTTGCAATTGCAAGATGAAATACCTCCTCTTCTTCCTCTCCCACTCAAATGCTCTTACATTGTTTTATTGTTCTTATCCGCAAAGAGGAAGAAATCCATTAATTTCCAACCACTTTATACTCCTACTCCCCTAACAAATCGAAGTCCAAACTTGTGTGTTTCCTCATGTCGAGCAAAAAAGCAATGTTGGTTTTGGAAACGATGTGGTGGGAGTCTCTTCTTTATAACCTCTTGTTATGCCATCTATTGCAATTCATTCTGGTCATCAAAAAGCTTTCTCTCTTTCTTTCTCTCGTGCATCATTCGTCATGTCCGATCCCTGACCGGATGTTTGTCGGAGGAGGAGAGAAAGTCATTGGCCTCATCTTCGGATCAGTTCCACCCCGACAATGATCATTGCTACGGTTGCCAATGAGGTATAAGGCCAGTGGATATTAAGCCATTTATTTACATACTATATTATCCTGGCTAGCAGGGTCTAGTTTCAGTTACATATCATTGGAAGGCAACCCCTTCTAGCTAGACTAATGCCCGTTATTTCCCTTCCTTTTAAATGCTATATTACATTCGTACAGGGGCAGAGACCTCTTAATTGCATAGGAAGACATATCCGACTGCACGTTAGCTATCGATCAAGCGTTGATTTAATGATGGAGCATATTAAGTCATCGGCTTGGGGGTCCGGATGAACGGGATAATCTCTTGGTATCTGGCGTCCCTATATCTAATAATGTTTGCCCTGAGTATTGAATGTCAGTCCATCTTCCTCTCTCTGTGCTAATAAGAATAATTGTAACCCGAGCGTGCATAACGAAACCCTTTATGCTTTATTTTTCCTCCTCTTCTTTCAGTGGCATCAAGGCTGATTAGCAGCTCGCCCCATTAGGCAAATGAAAGTCTAGCACTGTGGTTGTACGGACAGTTGTGGCAATGGTCTAATAAGTGAATGTTTGGCTTCCAGTGAGCTGAGTTTGTGAGTTGAAGGCTGCAGATAAGACAGAGAGCCATCAACGCCACAGAGCAAACAGAGCGGAAAATATATTAACAACGAATATAAAGCAGCCGAGAGGCTGAGAAAAGTAACTACACTTGAAAATGCCAAGGAAGGAGTTTTGCATTTGAAAATGTCATATTTGATTTATGGTTTAAAGTTGACCCAACCAGCGTCAACTGAATCGTCTTTACCTTCTAGTTTTTCAAATGCAAAACCATCCCCGTTCAAATAAAAAGTGGGAGGAACCTTTATGGAAATGAGAAGCAAGACGCCACGGAATACACATATCCTTTCAGTCGAGGAAGTAAAAAGGGGATCGAGGAGGAAAGAAGGGTTTCTTCTCGTATACATAACCCAACCCCAATCTATGCGACATATAACACTATATGCAGCTCGTAGATACAATCATGTTGGTACAGGGGTGGGCTTACAAACTGTACTGACATGAAATACTTTAGTAGTGACTGTTTATATGATTGCAGATTAATCAGTCTAGTCCATAGACTGAGATATTAAACTACTGTAAAACCTCCTAAATAATATATTAATTACTCACCCTGTACAAGTAACCACCCCTGACTGCGTTTTATTCATGAGGCAGCGTCGTCGACGTTTTCATTGAATGCCTCCTGCTGAAGACACAGTCAAAGAAAGGG
Organism: Tisbe holothuriae; assembly: GCA_900659605.1. Lineage (NCBI taxonomy): Eukaryota > Metazoa > Arthropoda > Copepoda > Harpacticoida > Tisbidae > Tisbe > Tisbe holothuriae. Next base: position 13,199 of record LR139435.1, on the reverse strand, counting down.
TGTCTTCTCCATCACCAAGATACGATGAGGGCTGACAGAGTAAATATATTTGAATTGGCAACCCTGCCTATCGGCCAGACGTGTCGGAACATGCCTGTAACATGTAAGTAAATCGGTTTTGGCACGGGGGTTGAAGGAAGAGGAGGAAGAAGTGACCGCGACGTCCCAAGGGAGGGAGAGGAGCTTTCAGGAAAGGGAGAAATTTGCATTGATCGTCGTGAAAGAAAGGGAGACTGCATATCGACTGGAAAGTTTGTTTACGAAAGCAACCTCACTTTTTGAGAGTAAATGTTAATAACTTTTTTTAAGTTGTACATTGTTAAGGGCTTAAATGATACTTTTTCAGAGTATAATTGCACTCATTTTGTATAACTGTTCATTGATATAATTGAGATATAAGCTTCCCTGTAAACATTCCTAGTGTTCCCTGTGTTTCCCACGCCCTGCCATCCTTCCGTGCAAATCCATCCATCTAAAGCAAGGTCTTACTTTCTTTTTTAAGACTCTTTCCTAGCAGAGGGTGAGAAAAGTCACACAATCGAGGATTAAACCTAGAAACCCTTTAATAGAGAACAGAATGTAGCATTAAATAGGCCTTGATATCGGATCTAAACCTTTATTTCTGGTCCGCGTGAGAACGAAGAAATGAACTCTGCGAATTTCTCTTTATTTTTCTTTCTTCTGCAACAAAAGGAGATTTACGAGCTGTGATAGGACGTTGATCGCGTTTCCGGACGGACGACGTCTTCGCACCCTAAAAAGGGATTAAAAGGCCGATTCTTGGCCTTCAAAGGTATAAAAAAGGCTGGGAAGATGTTTAATAAAGAACACTTAGAAGGTATCCTAATTACTCTACATAATAAAGATCAACAGCCTTGAGCACTTTTTGAAAAGGAAAGACAAACAGCTTTCTTTTGTTCACTTTTCACATGGTAAACTGCCTTTAGAAGAGGATTCTGTAAGCTAATTTTCCTTTCCCTCTCTCCTCCTTCTGGTCTTTGTCATACAGAGAGTGTACATAAATTATCTTAAATTGAGAAAGAAACTTTCGGAGCTCTCATTTTTACTTGGGTTGCTCACACCATGGAAGTCAAAACATCAGGATGTGTATGAGCAAATATAATGCTATTATCTTTAATAATCCTAGAAAAAACTGTGACCAATATTGTAGAATTTTTATCCATAGAGTTTTAATGCTCTTCTTCCACTATAGTAGTTCCATGTCTGGCACACCCTCAACCACAATACCACAATTTCTGCCGTCTTTTGTGCTTGCTCTGCAAATAAGCTTATCGTTGACAATTCCAACTTCATTTGGCTGGCGGCTGCGAAACTTCAACGGAGGAGGAAACCTCTTATCGTCACATCTACAACGACCATCAGGGATGCCACTTGAACTAGCCATATACATAATAATAATTAATACTATACGGATATGTGATAATGATATGGCAACCCTGAAGCTGTATTTGTCCCCAGGGGTTGGGAGAGGGAGCTTGTTTTAGGGGAGATGGCCAGACAGAAGTATGTAATGGAATGCTTTGTTGTGGGTAATTCATGTGTAATGGTAAAACAAAAGGAGAAAGCTCATCCCAACTAGAAGAATTGTTATTAATCACAAAGTAGACAAAAATGAACTTCCGGGGTCTGTGACTACTAGCTGCCATTAGTGACTACACTTACTATGAAAATGGTAGATGTAATAAAAGTTGCAAAATGTTAGCCGGCACATGTCTGGTTTGCATCGGCAGAGTTAATTTCATTACCATACGCAATAAAATTCGGGAAGTTGATAATTAGACAAAATGCGACATTCCTGCACAAGTTCCTACACGCATAAAACTCTAGCATTCAATTCGCTACATCAATCAAGACCGAATTAAAGTTCTTTAATAACCAGGGGGCAAAACATGACGTTTTTATGCTACAGTGACTCCTTTAAATGAGCTCATGGCGTGCCTTAAAAGCCCTTTATGAGTCAGAGGAGGCACAAAAACGGAGCAGGGCTCGATATAATCCATGTTAAATACCCCAATAAAAAGAGGCGTCTGCGGCCATATTAAATATGTGAAGAAGCAATCACATGACTTCCACTCATAATTGACTTTTTCTCCTTACATCGATCTTATAATCCCGCTTTTGTTCAGTTTCTTTAAGGAGGAATGGAATATAAAAAGGGGCTCCTTCTTTTTTGCCTCTGCCGATCTTTTGATTGATCGCACTTTTCACCTTTCGGCCTCATTCTCATATTCCCAGCCATAGGGAGTTAAAGCATACGTGAAAGCAGTAACCTCTTAATTACAGTTAGTGATAAAAGTTATAAATTAATACAGTTTGCCTAGTAGCAAGTATTAGTTCACATGCACAAGATTTTGACGAAAATAATCGTCAAATATTGTTTAAAACGTTCCCTTTTGTCATTTATGCTTTCTTCCCATTCCAACACGACTCGGCAGCTACAGCTCAAGGGAATCAGGCAAAGGAAAATAGAAGAAGACGGCGGCGAATAAAGAGACTTTTCCCGTTTCATATTTCCACCAAAAATCACGGAGAAATCGGACTCGGATGATTGGCTTCAAAAGAAAGAAGACCTTTCCAAGGGCAAACACAAAGGATGATGATGTAAAAAGCGCGCTGAGCTCTGCCAAAAAGCATCACAAGATTTGCATATAAATATGTCCATCTGTCCGAGGTAGGCCGGACAGACAAAGGGATCTGGGAGAGCTAGTTGGGAGGATCATTTTTCGAAAGTCAAGTCCTGGAGAAGAGAAAACAGGATAATTTGGGTCAGTTTTAAGTGGAGATTACTCCGGCTTGAATTTTTAGACATGTGGTTCCAATTTCCGATTTGCAACCAATTAAGCTGGTGATAGTAAATACATTCTTATTTTTTTTATTAAACCTGAAATAAAGCTTTTGTCGCTATTGATGTCGAATACATAATAAAAGAGTTAATTACACTTTAAAGGCTTCAATTTTAGTCTTCCTCGTCCGTGGACTGCGTGTCCCACAGCTCGTATCCCTTCTCAATGTTGCAGTGCTGAGCTTCGTCCTCGTCGTCGTCGCTCCACTCGTCGAACTGAGTGTAGTCGATGATGAGGTGCTTCAGCTCGGGGTTGCGGGTGATGCGCAGGGAAGGGTTCTTTAACAGGTTCAGGCAACGCTCCTGGAATACGAAGAAAAAATCATGTTAATAAATTAATGTTAAGGAAATATGACTTATTAAAGATTGTTTACGCGAATTACGGTATTATTAAGCTACATTTACAAAGAATAGATTAGCTTTACTTATTAAAATTTCAACAAAAATACAAAGTAGCACATTATTCTCGAAATCGGAACAAAAAAGCTTTTAATTAATACTACTTCTACTCCTTCAAGAAATACTCGGCTACTATAATTTTTTGACTTATCAAAAGTAATATCTAGTAAAGCATCCTCCGTTAAAAATGAACTCACCTCCAGCGTCTTCCACTCAATGACCCAGGACAACATGTGCCACCTGGACGCCGTGATCACCACGAGCAGATCGCGCACCATCTGCGGCCCCAGCACCTTCTCCAGCTCACTAAACACGCCCATCGGGTCCATTCCAGGGTTGTACGAGGCGGCATTGGTCAGAACGGAACCTTCAATGGACAGGATGCCGTTCACCTTGGATCGGATCCCTTCATCGCCCAGCAGCACCATGCCAGGACGGAGCCGCGACCGACTCTTGCCATACGCTCCTCCTTTGAGATTGTCGGACAGGCTCTGGCACGCCTCATCGAATTTGTCAGTCGCGTCAGAGAAGTCCATGGCCTCACCCAGGCCCTGGAGTGCGCTCTTATCATCATCCTCGCCAGCGCCGCTGTTGATCTTCCGCGCACACTCGCCAAGCTGACTCAGCAGTGAGTGCGTCGGCCTCAGCGAGTATGCCGTGAGCAGGGCCTCTCTCTGCAGCACGTCGCTGTCCCTGTACAGCTCGGCCAGAGTGAGGTAAATGTCGTAGAGTACGGATTCGATCTGGGTGAACTGTGTGGACTTGGTCAGGTCGCCGCGAATGATCTCTAGGGCGTTGAGGGACAACGTGGCGGCTTTAATGAGGAGTCTAGTGCACGTTACTCGATCAGCAGAGTCACTGAGGATTTTCGCCAGGGCTGCCAGTAGCGGCGCGCACACGCCAGATTCAAGGCTCGATTTGGTCAGTGCTTGCATGTCCACCCCGCCTGGCCGGTGCGCGCACTCTTTCATGAGGTCGAAAGAATCTTGGATCTCTAATGACGGTCCGTTGGTCAGCTTGAACAGGGCGCTGTGGCAAATATCCGTGTGCAGGGAGTGGAAGAGTTCGTCAGGCTCAGCAGCCAGCTCAGGGTGGTCGTGCTTGATCATGGCAGGGTCCTTGAGCACTCCCAGCAGCCCCGCCAGCTCCTTGACAGAGGTTCCCATGGACATGACGAAAGTGGTGTTCTTGAGCTTCCGACCGAGTACGAGAGTAAACACGGCTGCCTGCTCTGACCACTGATGATGCTTTAACATTGTCTTGCAATAGTGGAATGCAGCGGTGAAGCATCGGCCGCGGAAAAGGGTCTTGATCCTGTGGATTGGAATGGGTGCCTGCTCTAGAGTGTCTCCGTGCACTGGTGCCTGTCCCTGTAGGAGGCGGGTGAGAGCTGGGTCGTCTTTGGGCCAGGGTTGGGAGGAGAGGGTGGCCAATGTGGGAGGTATGGAGGTGTGGCAGCGGCTGAGAGCATGGAGGAGAGTGGAGATTCGTGTACGAATGGCTCCGGGAACCTAAAAACAATTAGTGAAATTAGTGAATGTTTGTTGGTAAAAAAAGCTTTTGCCTGTGCTCACCTCTTTGCTCCATTCCGGTTTGAGTACTTGTGCAATGACATAATGCACCAAGTGCTCGACGTCTCTGGCCACGCCTTCATTTGCAGCCACGCCCCCAGGAGTGGCTTCGATCCTCCGAAGCATTTCGCTCACTCTTCGCTCCATCTCGTCGGCCTCTTGTGGTGCCTGGGAGGGCTGGACAGAGGGCATGATCATCGGGGCAGCAGGGGGCGGGACTGGAGGGTTCATTGGGGTGAACGTCGTCATGGTGGGTGAGCACTGGGGTCGATCTTGGGCCTTAAGAATCTGAAAAGGTCTGTCAAGGCAAATATTTCGGTTTTCTGTTGTTTTGATGCCGAATGCCGCTCAGCCAAAAGCGTCATTTCTGTTCAAGTTTGAAGCTCAGTCGCAAGAGGGAGACGATTTGAAATAAGTGGCGGGAAAGGTAATCCGGCGGAGGATTGCCTGAAATGGATAATTAATAATAAACGTACATGGAGATATTTTTTTGAAAACTAATGTATGCAAATAATGCAATGATTATAATAGTTGATGATATATATATATTCATTACACATAACAGTATAATCAATATGCTATTTAACGCTTCTGGTCAAATATAATCTCCTATAAATGCATAAAGGCCGAATAGCTGATAACAGATAATTTGCCTTCTACATTCAGCATAACTCTCTAATTAAACTGTATATCTACTCAATGCCCCTTTAACTTAAATAGTCTCATCAAACAGATAACAAGATCATTGAGTACTCTTCAGTCTTCATCATGCTATCATTCACGATACTCCTGCTCCTCTTCCTGGCACCGGTCTTGTTACTACTGCACCGACAGAAGCGCCGGCGACTCCAGAGCAGATACCCGGACCTGCCCCCGGGGCCACAATGGAGCTGGCCCCTCATCGGGCACCTCTGGATGTTCGAGAACGATCCCATTCAGACGTTTATGAATTTGAGTGAGAAGTATGGAGGGCTGTTTATATTTGATTTCGGGCCCACGACTGCAGCCATTATCACGGATTATAAGCTTATGGATGAGGTAATTGAGTACCCCGTACCAATCACCCGAATGCATCGGTTTTAATATTCTCCCAGCTCCTTGCCGTCTATATTGTGTCGGTTAATTGTAATCGTCCCGTGTATCAGCATATGGTGAATTATTGGTGAATACTTTCATTTCAGGCTATGAAAATCGACGCTCTCCCGTCTCGTCCTATGAAGGAGATGGAATCCCAGGTCCTCGTCCGTGGCCGGCGCACTCCAGACGGCTCTCTCCCCGGAATCGCCTTCTCAGACGGAACCCTCTGGCGGGACCAGAGAAAGTTCGCCTTCCAGCAGCTCATTAACCTCGGCTTCGGCAAGAGCAATGCCATTGAGGCTGTCATTCTCAATGAATGCGAGGAGATTGTCAAAGTAATTGTTAAAATAATACAATATACTATTTAACTAATATCCATGTTTAAGGACTTCTCCCGGTATCACGGCACCCGAAAACTCCTCACTGTCGACCCAAACACCTTCATCAGGCCGGCGTTGAACGTCGTTTGGCACTTTGTATCCGGAAACACAACTCAAGTATGTATAAGGATCTTTATTAAAATCCGCTTAAGACTAGTCAATCTCTAGATGTCAGATGACCTTCTACTCGGTGCCAAGGACTTCATGCGCTCCCAGGCCCCCGGCTTCCTCAGCACCCTCCAGCTCTACTCGCCCATGCTCATGAAGCTCACCGCCAAGATGGGCAACAAGAACATGCTCGTGGCGCGGAAGGAGGTCGACAAGCTCATCGAGTCCGAGATCGCCAACCACGAGCAGTCCTTCAACCCGGACAACATCAGGGACTTTGTCGACGCGTACTTGCTCAAGATTAGCCAGACAACGGATACAAAGAGCTCGTTTTACGGCGATCTTGGAAGGTTGAATATGAGGAATTCAATGTTTGACATCTTTATCGCTGGGATGGACACGACGGCGACAACTTTAAGCTGGTCGTTGCTCTACATGATGCGCTGGCCAGACGTCCAGGAGAAGGTTCAAGAGGAGCTGGACCGGGTCATAGCAGAGGGAGAGACCCCCAGCCTTGCACACAGACCACTCACCCCGTACACCGAAGCCACACTTCTAGAAGTCCAACGCTTCTCATGCATTGTCCCATGGGGCCCGAGAGCGACTCTCCAAGACGTTCAAATCGGCAACCACACCATTCCAAAGGACACGCACGTGCTGTACTTGATCAGAGCGGTGACGCACAATGAAGAGCTCTTCCCGAGGCCGAATGAGTTCAGACCGGAGAGATTCCTCTCAGAAGACGGGACAAAGTTCATCAAGAATGATCGGGTGGCCACGTTCGGCATGGGGAAGAGGAACTGCCCCGGGGAGCCGATGGCGAGGCTGGAGCTGTATCTGTTCTTTGCCACGCTCATGAAGCACTTCAAGTTCGAAGCGTATACCGGCGCTCAGCAGGTGGACATTGGCGGTGATCTGGGGCTGGTCGTAGAGCCGAGAGCAATGTGGTCTATTGTCACAAAACGCAAGCGTAAATGCTAACTGAGATTATTAAGTATACTATAATTTAAGCCCACGGAAACAAAGCCTTTTCTCTCAACAATCTCTGTCCATGCTTCCTCCACTCTTTCGGGGTGATCCACAACTCTTGCGCAGTCTCCAGACACGACATGATGGCCGCGCCTTTCCACGCGGTCACCTCGCCACTTTGACCTTTAGCGTTGGCGAACACTTCCAGCGGGTCGGAACGATACGCGGCCGGCACGTGCAGGGTCATACGGTGACGGAGATACTCCACAGCGCCCCGGAATTTGAGCCCACCGCCCACTACCAAGATGCAGGAGAACATTCGCCGACGCATCTCTTCAGTCGGGCACTTTTCGATGCTCTTGGCGATGGCCTGATCCAAGGGCATGAGTTTACTGTCCAGGCTCTTTGCCCGTTTCGCGCTGGTTGGTGTGTCTGTTTTAGGCTCGTCCATGATATCCACGGACTCCTCATCGCCGTCGCCAATGTCGGCGACGTCAGCTGGCCCTCGGTTGTTGTACTTCCGACTCGTGTCGTTTAGGTAGTTGTTGTCATGCGGGTCTTCCGGGTCACCCGGGTCCTCACCCATGCCAAAGACCCGCTTTGGACCCGCGGTGATGGTAAGCAGGTCGGGGTGGAATAGAGCGCTTGCAGCGATAAACCTCTCATCGCCCATGAACAGCTTGTATTGTTTTGTGCTGGTGGCAAAGCTTGTCTCTGTAACACCACACACGTCTTTATCAAGGTTGCACTGCTGCTCTTTGAGCCGTCGTATCAACTCGGCATCTTTAGCCACATTAGCAGGATTACAATCTCCGTACGGAAACCCATTCGCCTTCAGCAGATGGAAGAGCACGGCATCCACATCTGCGCCACCGTAATCGAGCTGGATCCTTGTCTCCGGATTCGAGATCCCGTCTTCCACACACGATACGGACGTCTTTTGCGCGCCGACATCTACCACGCAAGCGTATCCCAGTCCTGCTCCAAACGTGGCAGCGACGTGGTCTTGGACAACGAAGCAGGCGCCAAAGCCGAGGTCGTTGAGTAGGAGAGAGACGAGGTGTTTGAGAATAGGTCGGCGGTAGACGGCTGGCACGAGGAGGACACAACGGTACGAGGGCAGGGAGGAGAGGGAGAGGCCCAGGGTGTGAGTGAGGGCATGAGACCAGATGGAGTGGAGATCAGATAGGACAGATGTCAAGGAACCGCCTAGAATGATAAGTTGTTGATAGATATTGCAGTAAGTTCTTTAATTGGCTGCCTTACCAATTCCCTGGTGTAGATTAACATCCCCTCTCCTGAATGGGTAGTGAACATTGTACCCATCTTTCTCCGCATCTACTTTGAACACATCTTGCCCCACAATAACATCCTCCTCCACGGCCTCCGTCTTGGTGCCCTTGATGTCTTTGGCCTTGACGCCCTTGTTGAGCTTCTGCAAGTGAGACTGCGGCGGACAGACCCGCTTCAAGCCGCACGATGTGATGGACGACGAGAGCGCCTTGGACACTCTTAACCGGGCAGACTCCACCGTGTCAAGGGTTGCCTGAGGCAGTGCCTGGGCATTGTACACACCCGGTGGATCCACATGCCCTTGTCCGCCCGAATGAGTCCGTTTTCTACTGGCCTTGTCCTCTTTGTTCCTCGTCCGTTTCCTTGCAATGACGTGTGGAATTGCCTTTGGCAGGGTGTCCTTGGCACTGCCCAGGCGGAGGAAGTGGGATCCCGGTTGGAGGATGATGAGGTGTGAGGCCGGAACGAACTGGACCTGCGGGGCAGACGAGGCCACGTCGGACGAGCCGGAGAAGGGCTGGTTGAGAGCTGATGGGTCACTGGAGGGGTCCATGGTGGGGCACTGGGCGGGGCACAGGGGCCGAAATTGCTCAGGCAACTGCGAAAGAATTATTTTTTTATCCAATGTTTTGGTTCGATATTTTTGAAGAGAAAAAGGGCCGTCAGGGGAGAGAGTTAATGACTTATAATTTGTTTAGTGTGGACTTATTTTATCAAACTTCTCATAAGTCATAACCTACGCTTCAAATATAATTTTCTTGTGTTAGAGCGTAATTAGCTGAAGACAAAGAACTGCTAACTGATAATAATAAATAGTAATTAGTATAATCTTTTGATTTGCCTTTAAAATAATGTCTCCCCTCCTCCCGCGGGAGATCAAAAGCGTTGCCAGAAGATCGGAAACCGTACGAATTATTTTATGATATTTTACAAAATTATGCACAATATATATGACGCTTGAACGAATATGCTATTATTAATTAACTTTTGTTACGAGATAACTTTAATCCATTAAAAAGATAAGTAGTTTATATTATCATATTATGAAAGAAAAATCTTTGAAATGCATTTATGAACATCGTCCCTGAAATTTTAGCTGTTGATTTTCCGAAAACGATTCCTTTTCAGTTTTCAGTTTTCACTGCCTGAACTGAACTTACTGAAGTTGCCCATCGTGACCATGTCGTTCTCGTTCGGCGGCGCCGCCGCACCCGCGACGTCCACCGCACCAGCATTCGGAGGATTCGGAGCTGCCGCACCTGCGTTCGGAGGAGCCACCACAGGAGCATTCGGAGCCGCACAACCCGCGGCAACATCAGCACCACCCGCATTCGGAGCAGGATTCGGCGCAGCAGCCGCGGCAAAACCGGCATTCGGAGGGTTCGGAGCTGCGGCTACGACCACGTCCGCCGCGCCCGCATTCGGAGGCTTTGGAGCCGCGGCATCCACGGCCGCCGCGGGTGGAGGCGCCTTCGGGGGCGGATTCGGCCAGCCCGCTACCAGCACTGCAGGAGGCGGACTCTTCGGAGGAGCCGGTGCATTCGGAGGTGGCACCACGGGAGCCTTTGGAGGCGGGATGACAGGCGCGTTTGGCACTGGAGCCACCGGAGGAGCATTTGGCACCGCCGGTCAGCCAGGTGCCTTCGGTGGCCTCGGACAGCAGCAGCAGCAACAGCAATCGTTCCTACAACAGCAGCAACAGCAGCAGCAACAGCAGCAGCAACAGCAGCAGCAAGCCAACCCGGTTGAACGTCTGTACAACGCCGTCCTACATTGCAACCTATTCGGAGATGAGCGGGACACGATCCTGGCCAGGTGGAACATGCTCCAGGCATCATGGGGCGTGGGAAAGGCGTACCACTCCAATCAGGCACCGCCGGTCGAGCTCTCCTCCGAGAACCCACTGTGCCGGTTCAAGACTCTCGGCTACAGCCGTCTGCCCGGTCACAAGAACGAGGACGGCCGCATGGGAGCTGTCATCAAGAAGAAGGCTTCCGAGCTGGAGCCGCAGAAGGCGCAGATTGAGACGTCCCTGCACGGGGTCATGGGCAACAAGCCCAACATGAAGGTGGTCGTGGAGAGCATCAAGGCTCTGGCGGGAGATGCCAGCTCGGAGATTGTCTTCCACGTGCTTGAGAGCAGTCCGCAGGGGCAGACGAGGAAGTTCCCGGCGTCCGAGATCAATGGCTTCCTGTCCCAGCCAATGCAGGTGCAGAACCTTCAGCGCCAGGGGTTTGAGAACGTCAGTCCGAAGCTGGCCTTCACAAAGAAGCAGGTTGCAGAGTATCTGGAGAACCCTCCGGTGGGGATCGACCCGAGGCTGTGGAAACAGGCGCAGCTGAACAATCCAGACCCCAAGACGCTCATCCCGGTGCCGATGACAGGCTTCAAAGCGCTGCAGCAGCGCATCCAGTGCCAGGACGGCCAGGCCAAGGTCTACCAGGGACGGCTGGACAAGATTGCAGAGGAGATCTCGGACTTGCAGAAGCGTCACCAGGACACGCTGGCCAAGATCCGTGACGCGAAACGGCGTCAGTTGTCGCTGGCGCACCGGGTGTTGCACGTGCTCGTGCGTCAGGAGGAGACGAGGAAGATTGGGTTCACGATTCAGCCCGAGGAGGAGAAGTTGAGGATTCAGCTGGAGGCGCTGCAGGCGGAGATGAGCGCGCCGACGCAGTTCAAGGGGAGGCTCAACGAGCTGCTGTCGCAAGTCAGGCATAAGGTGAGATGAACTTTTTGAAAACCCAACTGGCATTAATACTAAAGAGCAAATGGTGTTCTTAATATGCAAAGGCCAAAAATACTTTTCCTTTCAATGAAATGTAGTGCACGTTAAATGCAAATGCAAACGCAAATTTTATGTATTTTTTGTTTCAGGCCCAGGTAACTGCCCTCAGCGGTGGCAGCGAGAAGTACAGCATGGACCCATTCCTCCAGTCCGACATCAAGAACGTCCTCCGGCAGCAGCAGGACGGGATCCACGCGCTCATGGACGTCATCAAGGCGGACATGGCCGACGTCGAGCTGCTCACCAACACGCTGCAGACGGAGGCGGCAAAGAAGCAAAAGAACTTTTGAATACATTTCGGAAACTATATTTTCTACTCCTTCAACGATAATAAAGTAAATTTACGTGTCACATTAGATCTTGTCTTTTGATTTCTGGACTGCGCCTAGTGAGTACTCTGCGTCAGGGATTACCATCACTTCACCTTGGCGGGTTCTGGAATGTATTACTAGTTATGCACTAAGATGGGTTATGTTATCTAAAGTTTGTTGAACCCAAGGTTGAACCATTTACGCATTGATATGAACAGTAAAAGTAACCAGCACATAAGTATCTAAACATGCGCAGACTATTGAAGACGTTAGGATATTGAAAATCTTGCCTGAATCCCACAAACTCAATCTCGTCCTCTTGATCGATCTCCTTCAACATGGCCTCGGCCTGCTTGATAAACGCCGCCAGATGCTTGCAATGATCGTCGGCAATCTGGCCGCCGTTGCTCGTCACCCTCAGAGGCTGGACGCTCTCATTGTCCCACAGGAACGCTGCCACGACGTCCTTGCGCGACTCCAAGGCCTGGAAATGGACATTTTATTAGGCTGTAAAATCGGGTGTAAAATCCATTTAACTTTGACGGGATCTTTTAAACATTATTACTGCTTGCCTGGAAGTATCCGTCTATCTCGTTGTTTGACATGATGAGACTAAAGATAAGAACACTACCTTTTTAACGTGTCTTTGGAAAGTCGATTTTAAGCCGGCCGGCAAAAGAATGTCCCCCATTTACATTTATTAAGCTTTCCTCAGAAAGGAAAATCAATCAAATTTGAGACGAGGAAGAAGAGAAAGAGTCGGGTTTGAAGGTAGATCGCGTGCAGACTTAATTATTAGTGAATCGTCTTGTTCTATGCAATGGTTAGTGCAGAAATCCAATATTAAATAGATGTACTTGGAGACATAGTTAAAATATTTATTGTTTCATACATATTGAGGAAATGAGTTACAATGTCAATGTGGATAAAATACCCGAGAATATAGTCAGGCGTCCATACAGTAGATTAATATCCTCCGATGAAGCGCAAATTTCCAGTAGAAATAATATCATCATCCGTTACACGTGCGCGAAATAAAAAGATCTCTCTTCATGTCAAGAGTATTAGATCACGGATATCTGTCTGAAATACACTTTTTTTGGACAGCAGGGGTTATCTGACAAGGAATACGTGTCTAAAAATGGAAAAGAACGGCTTTTGCGAGAAGAGCACTTTTTTGCTCCTTTTGTAATGCAAAACGGAGATATTGGAAGTGATACCACTTTTTCTCCGTGTTTAAATGCTGTTGCAGCAAAGTTATCGGAGTTTCCGAAGTCGTGATCACATTTCGTCTATTTAATATAATATTTTATCGTAACATAAGACCTCGAATCCTCGACAGGAATTGTTGGCTCACAAAGTAATATAGTGATATGAGTATATGACCATTTATAGTACGACATGATTTGCTTGCATTGCTGCAATTTAACTGTGTTTATC
>LR139434.1:0-46115 GCA_900659605.1 Tisbe holothuriae | reverse complement strand
CGGGTCCGGGATTTGAACCCCGGCCCCCTTGCATGGGAGTCTCGCACGCTAACCATTCCGCCACGAGCTTGCGCTCGAACATAGATTATTTCAGGGACTTGTCTTAATTTCTGCTTACCAGCTGTCACAGCTTCCAAAACACTTGTAAAAAATTATGAAATTTCAGCCTGGACCAGCCAGAACATAGATTTTTTCATGGACTTGGCCTTTAATGTTGTGTTTTCCCCGGCAAAGTAACGACTGCCCGGATCATTGATGTATATTTATTTAATGTAAGTTCATTGTCTTTTGGTGACTTGAAGACTGGCGCTGTGGACGCCATCAAGGGCTACATTGCTGTCACATCAGTTTTGTCAAGGTGCTACTTTTGGGCGTGTCACCTCCAATTCACATTTTTTACGTATTATTATCCCTAAACTATTGAGCGGGATGACAACTATCTCTAAATTGTATCATTGGAGTAGATGCTTGAATCGGATTAGATTCTCATTGATCTTAATTGGTTTGAAGACTGAGTATAACGTGGGGTCAAAGGAATGTGCGTTTTCTAGGTTGCCCTTTTCTCGCCGCGGAAGCGTTTACAAGGGTAACTCATTTACCAAAGCTGTATGATGTACATACACGCACATATTGACTGACATTTTTTTCTTATTTAATTCCTCATTGTTGTATATCCAGCTCCGCTCCTCTCTCTCTCTATCATCAATCTAGACTTGGCCATTTTTGCATTGCTCCCGGAGGGGTCATAAAGAAAAGGAACGTTGTATACAACAACATGACTTGCAAACGGTCGGATATGCAAAACCGGGGTTGAATAGAAGCCATCGCCATAAATACACAAATGTCTCGACCATGATTTCAATCAAGAGTTTATTTATCATGAGAATGGGTTGCATCGATCGCCGTTAACCATGTGAAATAATCGTATATGTGAAGAATGCTAAATAAAATACTTTTTCTACCGTAGCGGCAGCCCTGCGTCTATTTTTCTAGCTCACGTGCCGTACCAATTGAATGTGCTTTTTCGACTATCACACGCGGGTAAAAAGATCATTCTCTCGCATGAAGGAGAGAGAGAGAAAGCAGCTTTTTATCTGGTTTTATGAGTAGAAGGGGAAATTGGATCAAGCGAGACGAAAGAGTTGAAGGAGAGATCGAGGTCGTAAAATGAACTGGAATACGTTTTTTGCACCCTCCTGTCTCCCGAAGCACCACCCGGCTCTTTAGATTTAATCTAGTTTTGCAACACCATGGGTGGAATACATTAAACTGGTATAGACACAAAGGGGAAGTTTTGGTTTGCAATGTACAATTTTTGCACAGATTTTTACAATAGGAACATGTACAAAGCGGATCTGGACTATTTTGACTGATCAATTTTCCTCACCAAGCTGGCTCCAAAAAAGCTGTTGGTAATAAAACGCTACACAAACCACGCACTTCAGACCCGAGAATACAAAAAGCACCGCACACGATAAAAAGGACTCTTTCTCTCCATTTCGCGCCGCATCTGCTAGAAGTCAAAGCACACCCGACTAAACTTTATTGAATGTAATTAATAAACTGCGTTATTTACTGTTTGGTCGTCCATGTCACTCTCGTCATCGTCGTCTGAATGGGATCAATTTCAGGGCTTTCATATTCTAATCAGATTTTTTTGCTCCTGTCACTTTTGTCCCTTTCACACTCTGCACTGGTTGTGTGTGTTCTCTGTCGGTTATTTCCCCATCTACAGCAAGCGGATAAACGAGTTCGAGGATATTAATATTATTCAAAAGTTGGTGTTCGGTATGAATGTCAGGAGATTTGCTCTCATTTAGAGTTATTCAGTTTTTGTAGCACTTAATGTTGAACCATTTACCGACCAAGGGGTTAAACCGGTAAAACAAAGTAGCCTGCCCGCCTTCATGTGTTGTATGTTCAGTTATAGACAGGGTAATCTAGTAAATCTCCTACATATGACCTCAAATATCTCTTTAATATTGACTCGATAGTTTCCATTTATATCCAGCCAAAAATATAATATATTTATCTTGTATCAGCTCGTAGTGGCACAAGTCCAAGCTCGTAAATCAGACGTGTCTGACTCGCATAAATTCAAACGTGGAGATGTGCATCAAACCAAAAAAGATTTTCTAATCGAAAGCGAATATCATTCAATATTCAAAACCAAATAGGAGAAGGGGGAAAACACTCGTCCCAGTGGAGCCAGGGTGAAAGCATTTGACGCTTCTAATAGGGCTGCCATATAATCGAAATAAATTCTTACCTTTGCAGACTATTAAACGATATTAACTACATATGTTTATGTCTTTGTCAACCCTTCAAATCTCTTCCGATTCGCTTGGAAGCTCCCAAAGGACATAACTCATCTTTAATTAAAAACGTGAAAGGAGAGTGAATAAAAGAAGGATGGGGGATAGATAGAGAGCTGTATTTGACTTGCATAATACTTTCACTTTGTGAACAATGTCAGGGTTCAAATACATTTGGGGTTAGTTTGCTAAAATGTTTGGAATAAATTGCATTGCATCCAGTGGCGTTATTTATCAGTGAGAATTATCGTTGAAAAGTATGTGGCATATTTTCCTCATGTTTTTGCACAGTCACCGGCGCGTTGACAGATTTTATCCGATTTTTCCGTGATTTCTTATTCGTCGTATTATCGGCGGCTCATCCCTTTCATTTGAGGATTGCCAGATCGTGCTAATATCTCCTTGTTTTCTAAAGATGAACGGTGTTGATGTCACGGAATTTTTCTGAAAATGGCATCCCTGATCTCATTGGCTAGACAGCAATGACAATGGCAGACCACCCGATGTGCGACAGAAAGAAGGAAAAGCTCATTCCCCAATTTCGCTCTGGGGCCAATTCAGATATGAATGGAGAAGGGGAAGAATCTTCTTTTCTTTCTTTTGCCCGCGTGTCAGACAAAAGTCGATGATAAGTAGGATGCTACCAGTGCATTGTACAAAACACGACGTTTAAGGGTTAAAATAGTTATACCTATAATGTGCTTTTATTGTTACTTTAGTGAGTTTAGTCACTCTTCGTTATGTGCTTCTGATTTCCATTCAATATTCAATCTGCCAAACTTTGCCCTGGGCTTGAATAGCAAAAAGCTCTAAACCCTGATCAAACAGGGGTTAGGGTTAAAATATGTCAATATGTCATTAAGCCTCCCTCTCTTTTATGGACATTTGGTATTGAGTACACACAGTAGTAACTTTGTTTGCCGGAGGCTTCAATAAAACCAGCACGAAAATACTTATTATCTTTAATATTTGTCACATAATCTCTGAAACATTTTTGTAGATGGTATGTGGTTATATTCAACTTACAGATGCGTATATTTGTCTCATCGCGTTAGAGACTCGAGAGATCCCTGAACCAAAAGCACTTGTTAAGTGGAGGACAAGAGAGAGAAAAGTTCGTTAGCCAATTCATGGAAAAGAACGAAAATAAGTGTCTATAGAAAATAGCTTACGAAAGATTCACACGCCCTTGCTGTAGACTGAGCAGTTAAAGCAGTCGACGTATCTTCTGATCTAGACCTGTGAAGTTTTTGGAAGGTAGGTTCAGAATGAATTAATGGTGGAAAAAATAAACAGACTGAAAATGCCTTGAGCATAATGAGATTGTTTTGGTGGCCTACAAAAGGGCCCTGTCCAAAGAAATGTGTTTTCAACTAAATGCACTGTTGTCCATTCTCTGCTGCATATTATAGCAATTTACACTTTTCATAAAATGATAATTAATGCACTTTAACCAACAGATTTGAGTACGAAAACAAAGAAACAGTTGTTTTCCATTTATGATGTAACTCTCCTCTCAATCGGCTTAATTCTGTTATTTTTGAGACGGTCTCTAATTAGCCATTGGCTGTTGCTAATAATAATTGCAGGAGGGGAAAAAGAACTTCAATAAAATAGTTGTATGGCGTTGGCGCAATTAACTCGCGTACGAAATGACTCGACGCATTCTCTTCTTTACTTGAATGAAAAGAGACTCTTTGCAAAAGAGCTTTGTGTGTGATTACAGATGACTCTTAAATGTGTGTCTGCAGTTTTCAGGGATGCTAAATGCTTAAAACGAAGAAGACTAAGCAATACTTACTCGTGCAGTTGTCTTCTTTATTGCAAAATATAGCATCCCTTTGTATGAACTCAATAGTAGCTGGTGCTTTGACAATGGCATTGACCATTGTTTAAATACTACAATGCGAAAAAGAAGAGTTGAAAGTGAATACGCCAATAACACACTTTCAAGGGCATTGCATAGATTCATAATATTTTGCTCTGTAAAATTAACATTTGCTCGTCTGCTGAAAGCTCGCAATAATCCCGTATGACTGATGAGCCCTCATGCTCTCATTTTGATTCGTCACGATTGGAGATTACGACGACTCGAAAGAGCTCTTACTTGTTGTGCAATTTGGAGGAGGAAGTCCCTCGAGAGAATGAAGCTTCAAGTGCCGTGCAAAGCGCATCTGTCCCATTTCGAGTCTGATGATCACCTTGCTGTACTGTAGATGTGTGTATAAAAAGGGTCTTCCATCTAGTGAGTCATATGTAGGGTACTACATCAAATGCTACTAAATAATTTATTTTATCATGTAAAAGTTATGTTAATTTATATCCATTATGAAAATATTGCATAAAATGTACAACACAAATTATATAATACATATTCTGCGTGTTTGATTTAGCACCCTCTCCACTTATTTTCTCTATCAAGGGTGTTGGGTGTTGCTATGACTGATGAGCTCCGTTGATGAGCGAATGATAAAAGCGTACCCAACGCAAGCTCATGATGCGATGATGCTATAAAAAGTAAATTAGAATAACAGGGTGATTACACGACACACGATTGCAGCGCCAAAGAAAATAACAGAAATGTAAAAAATATGCATTGTGTAGGTTTAAGACCTACAACCTGCCCCTTGAAGTTTAAAACTAAAGAAAACATGATAGGAATACATACATTTTAGGGGCTTGAGTCCTGCTATCATATTCATAGTCTTTGCGTTTCCGTTTTACTGTTATCCACTTAAAGGAGTGTTAATACAAAACATGAGTGCGGTTCGATTTTCATCCGTTAGATCGTCCGACAACGACTCCAGCTACTATGATGAACTTGAGCCTGCACTGGACTACAGGATCACCAACGGTCCCGGTGACCAAGCCTACTACGAGAGCGAGACTGAGCAAGTTGCCCCTGTCCCCAATACTCTGCCGGCGTTGTCATCGACGTCGCTGGTGTCGACGATGGCGGGTTTGCGGGCGAGTCAGGGTGTTGTGGAGCCCCCTTTGTCTAATCAACCAATCAGGAAGAGGTTCAGGGATACTTGCATGGGAATAGGGATTGGGGTGGCAGCTTGTACCATTGTCTTCTGTTTTGTTCTGGGACCAATATTCTTCAGCTCTCCTGAGGAACCACTATCAACAACCTCTACTTGTGTGGCAAACAGTGGTATTTTAAAATATTACTTTTTTTACTGTGATACTCAATTTATTGATCATGGGTAATGTGCAGCAAATCTCATAACAATCATAACTTCTCCGGCAATCATGTTGACAGAAGTTGACATTCGTGTTAGGCCTCTCCCAGATGGGAGGAAAACAGACACCGGTCATTGCTCGGAGTATACTCAGAGTAAACCCCTAGTTTTTCAGTGAATACTCCGAGTATAATAATTCTAGTATCCGAGTAAACTCCTTGGTTTCCTCTCATCTGGGAGCTGCTGAAGGGCTCACGTTGGGCTCATTCTGAGAAGAAGGATGAATATGGATAGGCCATTGAGATAAAATAATATTATATCTCAATGGGATAGGCGGTCCTTATAATAGCAATTAAATAGTCCACTCTGAGACATACAAGTGCAAGAGTGGTGTTTTTGCCATTAGGGGTTTATATATATTTGGGGGTTTAGACAAGTTTGCCAAATAAACGAGCTCTTTCTGTGGAAATTCCTCCTTTCTATCCAGTAAGGTCGTGCGAATACCGACAGTAAAAAACGACTTAGGTTTGCAAAAAGTCAGTTTTGACACCCTGTCGTTATTTTACAAAGAGTACTTACGAGAAAAATTACAAGTTGACATAGTGATTTATTGATTCATTGACATAACAGCCTCATACATATTTTTCGTGGATCTTGCATTGTCAATTTTTTGGCAGCAACATATAGACCATTAATTATTATGTTAGGTACAAAAAATATATAGTTTTTTTTATATTAGCAGTACTTCAACCTAAACTGACTTCCGACTTCGGTTTGTAATTTAAAACCCACACCTGCTTATATTTCCGGAATTCCAGCATCCACCACTTTGAACATCAATCAAAACTATGACAGTGTTGTGGTGAACACTGGCGACAGCCTGGAGCTCATCTGTTCCACTTATTTGCCCTCTCAGTGCTGTGTATTCATCCAGCCAGATGGAATGCTCATGAATATGAGTACCGGTGCCTCCTACAACAATGGCCGTATCCAGTACCATGGCAATATTGGGGATGACTGTGGCATCAGCTTCAGCTCCATCACAGAGACTGACAATGGCAGGTGGAACTGCACCATCATGGACAGCTCCTTCAATGCCGGGGTCAGCTCCTTTGCTGTCACTGTGGCTGTGGCACCCAAGCGGCTGCTGCTGCGCATAAATGGCACTGAGGCAACCGGCAAGACTGTAACTGCCATGTTGAATGAGGCCGGAACAGTTAAGATGGATGTGGACTGTATGGCCAAGCAGGCTAGACCCAAGCCTGAATTCAAGTGGTTTTTAGGGTCAACTGAGATTCAGGGCATTACTGAGACAAGAGAGAAGAATGTAGAGGGCAATGAGGGAAAGATGGACTATGTTTCCACACTCCAGTACTATGCTGACGCCCAGCATAATGGATGGCCATTAAGGTGTGAGGTGATCCACCAGGCATATTCTGTGGCAGAGAAGGAGCAGAACAAGAACAAGATTGAGAAGGTTCTCAAGCTCCTCTGTAGGTATTTTAATGTTATTCAATCATTTGAACTTGTTATTATTGTATATGTTGTTTTCCTCTGTTCCAGTCAAACCATTGCAGAAGCTGAAGCCAGTTAAGTTCTACAGCCTGAAAGAGGGCCAGAGCAATGAGATCACTATCAAGTTTGATGCAAACCCCAAGCCTGAGATTGGATTCTGGCACCTTGAGGGAGTCAAGCAGCCCATCACTGTTGGAACTGAGAGCCTGGAACAGAGGTTTAAGTCATCCTCAGTGCAGCCAGCAGTAAGATGATGACGTTATTAATACAAAAAGATTACCATTTCAAAGCCCATTATATTCATCTTGAAGATATCCCGTGTAATTAGCACAAAACTCTTTAGTTCGTCCACTCTTGTAGCATAACAAAAGATACTGAGTTAAGTGAGTTTAATCACAAAGATATCCATGACAGCTAGTGGCTGAGTAAAATTTGAAGATTTTTGGGAGACTTGCTTCATAAGGCTGAGTCTGTCTCCTGAAATTTGGCTTGAACATCTTCTAATTTTGCTCAGCCATCAGCTGTCAAGCATATCTCTTATATTCTGCATCTTCCGCATAACCATACCTAAAGATCACATTATACCCTCATCTACTCCCGTTCTCTAACTTCAATTTTTTTTCTCTTGTCTCTTCCCCCATGCAGGAGATTGCCGGCAAGTACTCTGTCACCCTCACCATTGCCACACTCACCAAGGAGATGACCGGCAAGACAAACAAGCTCACCATGACCAATGAGCAGGGCTCCACTGTGTACATGTTCATGCTCCATCTAGGAGACAAGCCTGTGGCCGGTAAATTTGACTACACTTGTATAATAACGTAAATGTACATTTTAACCAACATTTAATGGCATGCTCTCTGTATGTCTTTTTTATAATCTCAATGAAAAATGACTCAATTCTGATAATTGAAGAATGTTAATTACTCTTTCAGAGTCCATGTAAAGCTGAATCCAGCCACATTTGGAAGATGAAGGCCAAGACAAGTTCTGGCAAACCATCCAAAGACATAACTTAATTAGAGACTGAAAATGTATTTAGAAATATATTATTAGCGCTAATAACATAATTACACTATTTTTGGGCCCAATCGCTTCTAGATGCTGCACATATTAATTAATATACTACCTTGGCATTTTAAAACGGCTTAGATTTGAGGTTCCAAAGTTCTTTTTTGTGTATTTTTGTCCTCCTCAGACAAACGATTTAACGAACTTTAGGCACTCATTGATTGATATGAGGTTCTATGGTAAATAACACGAAAACCAAATTATATAAAAATTTAAAAAACTTTTAAAATTATGTTTCGGTAAAATGCAAAGGAGTTGTTGATAAATAAAATAATAGAAATGGAAACGGACATAAAGCGAATTATAATGTCGATGCAACGGAACTTATAATAAAAATAGGGTGATTACTACACGACAACCAAATTTTGACGTACAAATATTTAATACAACGTGGAATTAAGAGCATTAGTTCCACAAGCTCAGAATAATTTGCATAATTCATATCTGTTTAGCATGATGCATTGATGCACCGGTTTTTACAGCCTGCTAATTTCTCCTAATTTGACAACGGCCGAAACAGGCATGACCAAAACGCCTCCGAAAGTAAAAATCAAGTGTGTCTTTCTCCCTGTGTAACTGTTATTTCCTGTCGAAAACGAAGAAACACCGGCATGCCTTTTTGGAACCAGACAGGTCGTCGTCGTCGGTGCATACGGCACAGTGTTGCTGAGTCCTCTTGTTTGTCCGTGTCTTTTTTGGCGGGCGCTACCGTTGAGTCGGAGCTGAGCTTGTCTCCACTCCCTCTGCTGCCAAGACAAAAAGCAGGCCTTGGTTCATTTTCTTCCTCTCCTCCCTTATCTCAGCCTGAGCCCGACCATTTGGTCGTGTTGGCCTGTTTCTTCTTCGTCTCTCTCTGCCTGGAGCGTCTTTGGTTGCCAGAGTCCTGAGTGGAATACGGCGACAGGGTGGTTGGATCAAGTCTCAGCTCTGAAGAGAAAAAGAAAGAGAGAGAAGGAAGGAAGGCAACGTTTTTCTCCGTCTCCACTGCCTGAAAAGAGAGAGAGAGAAAGAGAGAGAAAGAGAGAGAAGAGAGTGGGTGAGCGACGACGGCAACGGCGCAGAGAAAAAAAGAAGGAGAGCGCGCCGGCAAAGAGAAGGTTTCCGTGCCGGTTGCGTGCGTGCGTGTGTGCTCTGAGCTCAGTGCTCCGCTCTTTGCCTGCCTGGTGTGCCTGCCGTGCCTGCGCTGAGGCTTCTTTTTCTTTTTCAGTCATCGTGAGACGTTCGCTTCGTCGAGTGCCAGAAAAGAACGGAAAAGAACCCAAACTTGCTTTCTTGCGAATCTCCCCACGACTGCGGAACACGTGTGTGAAGAAGGAAAACCACTGTGTCAAGTGATTCTGTCCATTGTATTTCTTGCCCTACCCACTGTGACGGGGTAGAAGAAGAAGAAGAATCCACTGTGCCCGTTTGAGTGCCCCTTTGGACCCGTTTCGATCCAGTGTCTGCTGTTCTTCCCGTGTGTCCGACGTCCATCTCCTCCATCGCCAAGATGACTCGCCTGGGATTCCTCTCGGTCGCACTCTGCTGCATCGCATCAGGTACGAACACAAAGAAAGAACAAGGAAATCATGGCAAAGAATGGTTTTTATCAAACAAGGAAATTTCCCGTTTCCCAGGAAGTGTCGATGAGGACACGAAATGAATCATAGTGATACCTGAGATGAGAAGGGCGTCGCTGTATAACATAGATGAAAAAGTGGATTTCTCCGAATTGTTGCTATTTCCACTTGCGCTTTTTGCCAATTCGGTGTTTCTCCGTCTCTCTCTCTTTCTCTTTCTAGCACTCTCTCTCTTTCTCCGTCTTGTCCCTCCAGGAATTGGCGCGTCTTTTTCAACCTTCTCTTCTCTCTTTCCCTCGCAAATTCTCTCTCTGGCCTTTATACGCAGCCTTTGCTCGCTCAGCAGATCTCTCTCTGTGCTGTGGTGGCCTTTACTTGGTTGGTACTGGTTGGGTTCGCTTGTACTCTGCTTTCTCTTTTACAACCTGTGACGTCACACGGAGGAAAGCCTTTCTTTCTTTGTAGCTCGGGCTGGCCTTGTTTGGTTGGCGTGTCCGCAAAAGGGGCGTGGGTTTCACTCTTGAGTTTGCACATGTGGCTGCTCTCTTGACTACAGTCGTCGTCGTTTGGCCTTGCACAAAATAGAGACCTTTGCCTTCAATCGTAAAACAGATTTTGCACACACACTGCTCACAAGACCAGAAAAGTAAAAAAGGCCTTGGTGGTTAGCGAAGGGAAGAAGGTTCTTTTTCTTGTACAGATGTGGGTGTTTTGTACAGAGAAGATTGAGGTAATTTATGAGCCTTCGCAGAGAGCCTCCAAAAAGCAAAGCAAATAAATAGGAATGGAGATGTACCATCATTAAGTACTACCAAGTTTATTCTCTGCACGGTTTAAGGGAACTTGAAACGTCTTCGGATGTTCTATTTTCCTGGGAAATTTAAAACTGAAAGTGAGCTTTGAAGTAATTACATCTACAGGAGAGGTTTTTTATCTCCAGGCCAAGCTAGTCACGATTTTTTTTACCTTTTTATAGACGCAAATACAAAGAGGGTTGAGAGTGTAAAAACGCTTACAACTTGAAATCGTCATCATTCTTCAGATTGTCGAGTTGTAAGTGAAGGTGAAGTGAAAACAGCTTTGATACCATTTGAGAGTGTCTAATTTACCGTTTGTTTCTGTCAGGAAAGGCATTCATTAAGATTCTTTCTTCTTTCTCTCATTTTGGTTTTGTCTCGCCTGGCTAACTTCCATTTATTACAACCTCGTTTTGTTTCCTGTCAGACGACTACTGACAACAAAAATGTGTGAAACACGCATTTGTCTCCTATATATCTTTTTGTGCATTTCCCATCGAGAAGGAAAAGGAAGAAATCTCGAAGAGTGAAAATTTGCAGTTGTTGTTTTGCCAAGCTAAATTACATCAAAACAATGTTTTCTCTCTACTTTTTCTATTTTCTTTTCCCGGCACCCCCTTTTTGAAGATTGAGACACAGGCATGGAGGTATTGAATTAAGAAAAGAAACTTGTCTAGATATTTTAATTTACCCTTTACATTCAGCATAATGCCAGGTTTGATAGAAATGTAGGTAAATTTGTAAACTGTTCGAGTGAACCCAGTGAAGCCACATAGGAAACATTCCTTAATTTCCTTATATTCTGTTATTTCCTTGGCCCTATAGCAGAAGAAAGATTGTGATTACTTCTCCTCTGAAACATCTTTGTCAACTATGTTGTGTATCTCTGCATGCTTTTGCTTTCTCCCCTATTTCTCTTCCCCCTTCCTCAAGTAGCTTCACTCCTCAAAGGCAACAGCAGTAGTTAGTTCAATTGAAACGAAGACTATACACATGTTTAAGCAGATAAAAGAAGAACATGAAAGAGAACGGAATAAATACCTTTCCGTGTCTGCTTTTTGTTGTACAGTGCGGTTAGCTGCAGAGTTCAGAAAACATCTCATATAAATGGACACTGTACACGCTTGCTTTATTTTATTAGATTGGGAACAACAGTCTTGAAAGTCATATTAGTACTTTTGACAGCTGTTATGAGCTCTGCTGCCTGTCCAGCGAATACAACAGCTTGTTCCTTCCATCTCTTCTTCATGCATCTAATAATAATAATAAGCTGCTGTTTTAGCCCCTTGGTGTACAAACTACACCTTGATTTTTGCGCCTACACTACGTGTGCGTTTCCTAAACACAGTTGCCAGACGCCTCTGCTGCCGCATTCGACATTACCTCAAGCTGCTGCCGCCGCTGGCTGCTGCCTAGGAAATGATGCATCTACATGATATTTTATCAGCCTTTTCAATCAATGGCAAAGTAACAAAAGATACGTCACCCCAGAGTCGGGTTGACTACTGACATTGGAGGGATGCCAAAATGTATTTAAATATACAACTTGTTCATATTGGCTTATTTAACCATTTTAAGCATTATTGTCATCCCCGGTGTCACACCGGAATTTCCCCTTTTTACGTCAGGAAAAAGTACAAAAGAAAGAAAGTCGCGGCACGCCCTTTTAGATGCGAATTAGATTATGCTGATGCTGCATTGAAACCCCTTTTCCAACCAAACATACAAAGTGAAACAATCTGCGGACCGGAAGCAAGCTCCGTCTACTACGTCTTGCTCCTTTTCTGCCCCATTAAGTGGCTTCATTCACAGTGGTATTCATACGTGATTCATCTGAATGAATGTTAATTTCATAACTCTGGCTCATTCAACAGTGCTTATTTATAGCTCTCTGTAATTAAACGTCGGTTTAATTCTTCTCTCCCCGTCTCATGTGTTGCTTCAAAAACAGTGAAGGAAATCTGACACTTCCGAGACTCCCTCTGCAATGTTTTCAGCTAACGGTGCGAGAAATCCAAACCCGGCCCTGATAACAGAACGATTAAAACACTGGGGAAAGAACCTTCATTTTATGATATGTTTTGAAACACGTTTTCAATATTGCATAAAAAGCTTTTTGGCTGCTTCTTGAGGAATGATGGCCCTTTTAAAAAGAAATTTCTTCTCCTTCCTGCTGATGTGCTTATATAGTTTTTGACAAGAGTCATTTGCTGCTCGCATATGAGAGAAAGTAATATCTGAAGTCGACATGCAGCTGTGAGAGTCACTTCAAACCTTCAACCCCCCAGAAGGAGGGAGAGAAGGAGACTGCATGAGGGTTGAACAATGCAATGCATAGGAACATCATTATATTAATATCGTTCTCCAAGGGTGGCGTCCCTAATGCACATATTTGAGACACGTGTGTGTGTGTATTATGTGTGGCAGGACACAAGAGAAAATCATTGTTTTGACTTTTATTTATTTTCCAAGCTGCTGTCACTAAACTATCACAGCTTTTTGGCAGCTAACGCAGTATGCATGTCTAGCTGCAGTTACACGCTTGCATAAACATGTGATGAAGTCTAATAAACCAATAATAACGATTGTTTTTATAAACTGGGATACGCATTTTTGCTGCAGAGGGCGTTGGCCGGACAAGAATGTTTTCATAGCTGCAATGTTGTTAAGTGGACGTTGAATTATCACAGAGGGGTGCTAGCATTGAGGGGTTGTATTAAGCGTCGACAGTGCAGTTTCCATAGCTTAATATGTCCATTTGGCATCCCTACATAGTGTGCATGCAACATAATGTTTTCCTTCCTCAGTTATCTTTCCCACGTCTAATTGAGTTCTGAGCATTGGCGGGGTTTGGACTGATTGACATCTGAGAGGAAAATAATCTCGTTGTAACCCGTTCAATCTTCTTCTAAATTGATGTCACTTTTTGAAGCCCAATGAGGCCGAAAGAGAAGCTGGAGAAGAAGACGGAATTAGTCTCGCTCGCTGTGTAAAGTATGTGCTAACGTGTCATGCAACGTTGGGCTCAAATGGACAGTGGAAGCAGATAAAATGCAGAGTTAAGCACATGCAATGTTTCTTAAGGGTTAAATATCGTCTTTGGAAGAAGGCCTCGAAGCAGGAGGAAGAAGGCAATAACTTTGCAATCGCGTAAAGAAAAGAGTCACCTTTTGAAAAATGAAAACCCACATCCGTTCAATACTCTTTCATTTCCTCTTTTGTGAACTTCGTTGTGAAGCCTTCGGGGCTTATTCGGTGTGTCACACAAACAAAAACAAGGCAATAAAAGCTGAATGAAGACGACGAAGCCACCTTTTAGTTTTATGACTCAGTTAATTAGGCACAATCGGGGAGAAGAGCGTCCTTCTGACCTACTTACATTTTTAGACCCTTTGTCTGGCTTGAAACACATGCATGTTGTATTTGTTTTACCCGCTCTAATGAGAAGAAGGACAAGTTGACAAGAAAGTGCGTCAAAGCTAGTGACGCAAAGTCATGCTTTACTCCAAATAGGCGTCACCCTTTAACGCGATCATGACGCAATGCAAGTGCTCCAGTTACTCCGAGGGGAAAATCCCTTTGTTCTCGTGTCAAAAACGTGAACAAAACACTTTATTATATATAGATCATGGTACAAGGTGCCTAAGCAAGGCCCCTTATTGTAGAAATCACCGCTCTTCTTAAGACAATAAAGTTCGATTTCTATGCTTACTTTTATTTTGCCAAACCAGCTTTCCGCTCATAAATTAGCTTTTTTATGATGAATGAGTCGTGCCTTTATTTTTAAGCACACTTGAAATGAGAGGTGAAAATAAGGGTCATTTGAGGCTATTGAAATAGCATTGTGTTTAGAAGGCAGTGCAGTGCAGGCCTTAATGGCTGCAAATAGGGGGCATTTTTTCAGTGCAGTGGCGTGTGTTAAAAAGATTATGATGCATTTATTTGAAAGTTTGAACGAAGAATGATAATCCGATCTTGCATCATTGGCGATTACAAAAAAGTGATCCTGACAGATCCTGAAAAAAATGGAAACTTTTTAGCAAAATCCGATTTCCGTCAAAACTTTTCCGGGAAAGTTTTGATGTCTTCCTTCATTTTTTTCAAATCTTGTCTAATCATCTTTACGTAACATATAATACCTTGCACTACTACATAAAATTCGTAATATAAATGCCAATTAAAAGTGTCGATTCCAACTTCTACCCAATCCATCACTGTCGTAATAAAACAGAGCTCCATTTTTGCGGCAGGAAACAAAACCCAACCCACATTCTTAAAATAAAAAAACTCGTCGCAAGAAGTCTAAAATTAGAACCACGTTTTGCCCTTAACCTTATTTCTTCTAAAGACATTCCGCAGGAGCCAAAAACGACACAAAAAGTTCTTTCATTCCGCTGCCAAAGCCTTAAAGACAAGAAAAACGCACACACAAGAGTGCCTTTGAAAATGAGGGAAACACGTCGGGAATTATAATTAAATCTAATTAAATGGACGGGATCAGGTTACGGGGGACTTTTTTCCATGAATAGCAAGCAACACATTATACTGCTTATAAATGGAGCTAATTATAAAACTTGTGCCGGGTCAAATATCGTAAGGTCGACATTGTTTTATCCGTCCCAATATTACTTCATTCCCCAAACTCAACCGTTTTTAATCTAGAATGTCGTCCCTGCCCTCGTTTTTTCCTTATTTACGAGGTGATTTCCTTTCTTTCCTGCTCTCGTGGCAACAGCAACGTAAGACGAGGAAGAAGAAATTCCTTTCTTTGGAATGCAACGAAAAAGAACTTCTAAAATGTGTTATTACACCGTGTTAATAACAGGGTCGCCATATTTCACACAATCTGTCAACCCTGGTTAATGTCTCCGTTATAAAGATAACGGTCAGACGGACTGAGACGAAGAAGGTTAGTTATATATTTATCCCTGCTGCATCACCTGTTCATAGAAACACTTGAAAGCAAGCTGTTAAAAAAGTAGGCGTCATCCTGAACGCATTTATCGGAATTACTTAAGCATTACTGACAGTAACAAATATTTATAGTAACTTGTTTAAAAGTAATTCATTGTGCTCTTCTCATCCTTCTTTACGACTTCCTCTCTTCTTCGTCATCAACTCCTGCCTGAAATTTGAAGAGCACGATGCAAAAAAAGTTGAATATTTGGCCGCATCGGAAAAGCATTTTTGTTTACTCGATCTTGAAAAAAGGGGAACTAAGCAGGATTTCCTCTTTACACTGGCGCAAAAAAGCGTTTTATGCAGAGATGAAAGATCACTGATGATGACGAGGCTTAACCTTGATTTTTATTCACGTAAACGCCAATGTTTTAACGAGATCGTTTGCGGCTCGTGCGCCGCGACCTTCTTTTTATACGAATATGGCTATGGATGGATAAAAACGGTCTGGAATTTTAATTAGTCTACCTTTTTGTGTTCGTCCGACACGTCACGACGACTCCCTTTCATGTTCTTGTCGGCCTAATTTAAGGAATTAAAACAGTCGGAAAATTCCTTTCTTAGGACTACGGCGTTCCTTTACTCCAATTTGTCCCAAGGGTGTTGTTCAAACAACAAAGACAATGGCTTGTACAACCGAATTTGTCACTGTCCGCCTTCAAAGAAAGTGTCGCTTTTCCTGCTGTCTAAAAAGTCCAATCAATCAGTCTCGAATGAACTCCCTCAACGCAAACAGAGATATCGAATATTGTGTGCTCTATGATGCTACACAAGTCTTTTACCCGTTCGATGTAATTATGCTCAAATCCCCTCGATAATGCTTTCGAAAACGCCCTTCAAGACTCTCCGGGGAGAAGAAGGATGGATATTATCATCATCATCCTGCATTAAAGCGAGGCCTGCTTTCTCCTCAGCCGAGCCGGTACTGCCACTACCAACGGTCTAGAGCTCCTCAGCCAAACTGCGACGCAATATAGGCCTTAAAACGACCTTGGAGGGGGGATATTTTTGCACAAATGGTTTTTGAGGGAGCAAGCGCACGCTCTCCCTCTATTAAACTTTCTCGGTCCTTCTTTCTCGAGAGAAGAAAAGACTCTTTTCGCAGGAAATAAGAGAAGATGGAGAAGCTGAGTCGTACTCATGTGGATTTTTAAAAGCCTTTCTTGTGGATCTATTCAGAAGCCGCGACTAGAATAACGTAATATCATTTTCAATCTGCTGACTTCGTTAGGCTGGTTTCCGCATACAGGGACACCAGGGATGCCATTAAATGATTATTACTTCATATAATACAGTTTTATATGTCGTCCCTGTTTCAATGTCCTTGACGCAAAACTAGATCCGAGACATTCATCAGTCTTTTATGAAGATTTATCTCCAGAAGTGTCTCCAAACATGATCGTAGTCGAGGAAGAAGGATGAAGATTCGTCTTGTAGTTTCTGGGACAGATATACAGAGTGAACATATTTTTGGTAGTACATCTTAAGGACAAATTTTAATCTGAAGAATGTCGTACAACTTAACTATCGACACAAGTCTACTTAGAAGACTCGTAATAGACTTTAATTTATTCAGAAATATCTCCATTTAATCTTTGACCCTGTGAAGAAAATACATCACCATGCTTTCTATTTTCTACTCTACTTCTTCTACTTCCGTATGCGTGCCTTGAGTACAAAACCATCGATCTACTGCAGGCCTATCCTTGGCCTCTATATGCCATTGTGGGAACTACAACGTGTGTGCTGTAAGGAAACGCCGATGAAGACACTTGAGAAAAGTATTTTTATTCTTCCGATAGACTAGTAGGTGTTAGAAAGAGTTTTGCTTAGCGGCATCCCTGAAATACAGCTCAATATACGATAGTATAGGACTTTCTTTGTTGCTTCCTAACCTTTCCTTTGTTTGGTGGTCTCAGTCGTAGCAATATAGGCCACACAAACACACACGAGTGGAATCAATCCTGAGCACTTAAGACTAAAATCCGATACCATCAAACGTGTATTATGGTCAGCATGACAGTCAAAAGCTCTTAAACAAAGATGTTGTTTTCGCTCTTTCCTGCGCGATTAAATGACCAGAAACCCGGTGTTTGACTTTCATTGTTTACATTATTTCGGGTCGAAGAACTGGAGTCCATTTGCGAGTGCATGATGACGAGGAGAGAAACTATCAAGCAAACATTGCTTAGGGACGAAATCTTTCAATTAACGACGTTTGATCGAGGGTTAAATGGCAGCCCTAATGATGCGCGCAGACGCTTATCGTTATAATCGCGATGACGATGTGAAATAATATAAATGCTATTACCGAATAGACCACATTTGATGTTTGTCAGAATCATTTAATATTTATAACAGATTCTGAATTTTCTACATGACGCCGCCGCCGACATCGTATAAATTTATAATGATATGAACAAAAGTTTAATGCTATATTTTCTCCATTTCATTTCCAGGTATGAGCGATAATCCGGGACTTATAAAAACACACAATAACAAAGGATTTACGGCAGCGAGAAAGTTGCCTAATGAAGCTGTACAACTCAAAATAATCCTACAAAATTCCTTATCCAAAAGTAGCAAGTTGTCACCGCCGATTATTTGTCATAAAATCGGAGGTGAAAACCATTACGATTTTACTTTCATTTTGAAGGCTGAAGGCACAATTAATAAGCCGCATTTCTCCCTGTGAAATGGATACCTGACCAAAATGTGATAAAGCCTACTTAGGGGGACGACGGCAAAACGCATTACTTTTTATTTTGTGGCCTCATTATATTCTCATTTGCAGCAGAGCAAGCACTTTTGTCAAGGGAAAGAGAGACGTTTATTTGACAATATTTACAAACGTGTCTTGTGTTTCATGTTCAATTTGAGTGGCAGCTGCAGCATGTTTACTAGCCCCAAGGAACTAAACTTCTGTAGCATTTTCTATTAGTCATTTTGCGAGTGTGCTTGAATTAAATGGGCAGTGACAACAACCCTTTCTTGCCCGGTAAACAGAGTCCATTTATCAAGTCATTGCAAGACAAGTCATCTGGCTTTTTCCCCTCCTGGTCATAAAAAGAGAAAATTAGCATGGGCGTCAGAATTTTCCGAGCTTGACACTTTTACCTGAAGCTTCTAATTGTCTTAAAACGCGTTGTTTACAGAGTGAATCTTCAAAGGAGAGATCTGCTATTGGCTTTTTGCATTCCTGCCTGGCCATTGCACTTTTAGTCCGAAGGTTATCCCGGACAAGATCTACGTTTCCTTGAAAGATCTTTTGTCTGATTCAGACATGGCTCAAGTTGTTGCCGTCCTTTGTGTGACCGCGATTTCTACGGAAAGAATGTCGCAACTTTTATTAACACACGTTCTGTTGTAGTCTCAGAAATGTCTCTTTTTGCAACAACGAACGAGGAATCTTCCAGTTATGTTTCCGCTTCCAGGAAAGGCAGCTTCCGATGTTGATGATCATTCTCGTTGCCATTCATCCTCTAAATATTAAACTAGAACCACGTTTCCAGAAAGTAAACTTTTATTTCGTCTATCCTCCAAGGCAAAACGTTGTCATTATTATTTTCCATTTCCTTCTCGCGGCAAAAGTTGCCTTGATCTAGATTCGCCAACCTGAGCTACTGTGGCAACCATTAAAGAAGATGAGTTGGGAAGGAAGGTGGCTTTTAAGAGCAGTGAAATGGGGCTAGCTAGCTCTCTGCCTCTGATTAGCCTTAATTGAGCACTCCTCTGATATATACAGTCATGTGACATTAAAAGCTAGCAGAGAACACACCCTTTTCCCCCTCTCAGCAAACAGGAGATTGCATGGCTGATGGTTTCAATTTCATTTCCACCCTCAGGGATGCCATTTTGTGCATTAAACAACATAAACGTCATCCCTGACCACCCTCATGTTACAACCAGTGAAGGTGTGTGTGTCCCACATTTAATTTAATCTTATGGCCACACTGAACTCTCTTCTTCTGCGCTAACACAATAAATCTACAGTGTGTGTGCGTTGCCTTCTTCTTTTCTTCATACCAACGAGCGTCCAAAGATATATAATAACGGTTATTTTCACTTTTTCGCTTTCTCACACAAGTTGCGTTTCTTTTGATGGCTTCACTAAGGGTGATTTAACGGAGTGGGAAACATGATTGTTGCTGAAATAAAGGCAGCTTAAAAGATCGTTTTGAGCTTATAAATTATCTTTCAGAATCCCAAGACCCAATTCAATCAATTATGCCAACATTACTTGCAATACCATTTAATTTCTATTCTCTCCTCATATTTCATCCAGTCATTTCTTTTCCATTTCTACGAGGAAAAAGTGCTGCTCAACGGAGAGAGATGAGATGTGTTCCCTTTATTATATTTGCATCTCATCGTTCCTTTGAAGAAAAGTAGCGAAAATTAAAAATGAGCAACAAATTGTTAGAATTTTAGGCTTTTATTCACTGGCAGGTGCTCGAATAATTGGGATTAATAGAATGGATTCCGAGTTGTTTATAAGAATATGGCAGTTTGTAATGTACTTTTAAGGATGCTTACAGAGTACATGTTATTAAATACATTTTCCTCTTCTTTTGTGGTCTAATAAAGTCATTTTATGTCCACAGCTAAGAGTTCTTTTCATCTGTTATCTCAATGTTCATAAAAGTCTTAGTTAGTTCTCGGAGAGAGCTGTATCATGTATATGAAACAACTCTTTTTTATGTGCCAGGTATGCCTTTCTCAACCGAAGCTTTCTCAAGGGCAAAAAGCAAGGATAAAATGTAGAAATATCTACATTATGCAGTATTTGCAGGTCTCACATTAACGATTAATATGCACATGCATTGTTAATTCGACTAGGCAACAAAAGTACTGAGATCCTTTTCAAATTGAATGTCCCCCTCAAAACTACATTGTTGTACTAATTTCCCTTAACGGAAAGCCCCCCGCAGCTTGAAAATATAAATCAGTGTTCTAATTTCTTGCTCTCTTTTACGACCGATACTCAAGTTCAAATATTACAAGGGTGTGAAAAACGTTGTAAAAGATTAATTATCATGATTGTAGACAACGGCTGTTGATAAAAATAGTACAAATTGTTTAAAAACAAGGCACCCTGCAGCTGAGAATATATCTTGAGGAAGATTGTTTTTTGAAAAAGTTGCTAGTGGCACTTTTGTGTGTGCCTAATGGCATGATTTTAGTCCTTAATGACTTTCGGTGGCTAAACCACCTTCTGTTTCATAGAAAACGACACTGCGGTTTGCACGTTTAAAATTATTCATCTCAAATGAGGTTCGTTTTTTCTTTAGTGCGACAATGTGAATGCTAAATAATTCACAGCATAATTACAGTGGAGAGAATGATGACTTTAGCCGATATATTATAAACGATGATATACAGCCTGCAATTACGGAGTGGTTTTGACAATGTCGAGAGCCCCAAAAAGTATTCAGCAATAACGCACCTGTTCCGAAAATTATGATGAATAGAGTTGAAACTTTGAATGAACGTTTTTAATCCTGTCTGGAGAGTGAGTCTAACCTTTTTTATACACATATTTAGCATCATCATGCATTTTTAACGTAGAAAATAGAGTTAAGCGACCCCTTGCTGCGTCTGAAAGGGATAAAAACTGAGTAGAACGCAAAGTGAAAGCTAAATGTCACCGAAGTGGAGAGAGCTTAAAAGAGCACTCGACATGATTTAATACTGAGTGCAGCTGCCCTTTAGACGCGGCGGCCTCATGGGAGTTGAGTAAATTATGCTCGCTATTGTCAATTATGCAGTTTGGGAGACGCGCGGTTTTGCAGACAATTGGGATAAGGAGCAAAAACAAGTCTGAAGACAATCGATAATATTAAGGCTTTTCCCAGAGTTTTCCGTACACCGGATGTAAGTTGTGTAATAATATTAAAAGGTCAAACTATTTGGAATAAAAGTATAAAAGCCACAGCAACATATTCGTTCTGGAACATTCAATGTTACATTCACTTTTCCTTCCTGATTGGCAAAAAATCTTTGGAACATTCATCTTGTTTCAATTGGTCGGGTGTCCTTAAAGCTGGGTTGCGTGCGTGTGTGTGAAACAACTAGAAAGCAGCGTCGCACACGTCGCCCCGTCTGGTTCCGAGCAGTTAAGCTCGAATCGTCAACTCTCATTTACTCCCTATGAATAGAATCGACGGACGGAGAGACTCCTTTTATGATTATATTGGGCGGACAATAATGCTGCAACCAGACGTGCGCTGTCACAAGAGAACATTTCTCATCCCCGACGTACTCGTAATTGGAATAATGACGTGTGCTTTGCACCCGGGGTTCAATAAACGCGCGTCTACTCAACTGCACTTTACGTTCGTGAGCATAAAAAGAGCAATTTTGGCAGTTGCTTCAGCCATGAATATTTAATTGCCATTATACCTTGTTTGGAAGTCAAAGTCGTATTTGATTATCGTCTGGAGGCTTGTGTACGAATACGATATCATGTTCATTGTGTATTATACACAAAGGGCAATTACCTGATTAAACTTGTTCTATCATGATGTACACCCTCCTTATGCAATAAAGGCATATATTGTGCACTTGTGTGTCCACCTTGCGTAAAATATGCCTTAAAATTGATTTGGAACGCGGCTTCGCGGACTCTTTTCCCTTTCATATTTTATGTGACATATTTGCAGGGAAAGTGAGCGAGTGGAGAATGATATTTTAGCGGTTTGCTCGACCGAGAAAAAGCGAAAAATTATGGCACACGGTTTTGTCAAGATTTCACGTTCGCACCAGATGGATGTGCCAACATATTTTGGCTTCTAATTTGGTTACAAAGTGCATTATGATTTAACAATGTTCACGTTAAAAGCCACAACAACAGCCTTAATGATTAACTGAAGAGCACTTAACATCCTTTGTCCCCGTTTAACATTTTAAGGACCCCTCCCAAAAACGTTTCAATCTCTTTTTCCCACAACCATCAATTAAGCACATATGATTAATACACATTTTTCCCATACTGCTTTCACATATTCATATGGTAATGTACTACTATTTTCTTCTTCTATCGCTGCTGAGGGGCATTAATTTCGGTTGAGTAACTTTGTGATGTGTTTACTTTTCGGATCAGGAATGGCGGTAGCGGCCACAAAATTTGGATCAAAAGAAAAGTTTTTCAACCAACGCTTTTACAGACTCATTAAGGGTTGACGTTTATTACGGTTTTTGCAGTATAATGGGTTTAATATACCATTGAAAAGAGTGTAAAATGGCATCCCTGTCTGCATTCGGGGTCATGGGTCTGTGTTTGCTTCTCGTCAATGTCAACTGTCTCCCGAATGGCTTAAAAACTTTTTCCCGTGCTCAAACGTTCAAGTTTTCCTGGTGCCAAATAATTGCCATCTTCCTCACTTTTCAACTTCTCACGATTTTTGGTCTTTGTCTGCAATTTCATTTTTCCAATCGGATTTAAATCTCTACTTGTCAGTTCCGGTTTCAGTTTTTTTCCTCACACTTTTTCTTTCCGAAAGATTTCCTTTTTCGAGACGACAACAGACTTCTTTTTGCCGCGACAGACAAAATCAAGTTAACATGGAGTTGTCTGCACTCGTGTTAAAGGCTGAATTAAAGCCGTTTTGCACCCAATGTGCACCACAATAAAGGACTTCAAGTTGCCTGTTGTTCAATTTCCTTTTGTTTGGACTTAAAAATAGAGCTTGGGCGTGGCTAAAAGGAACCAAAAAAGTCTGCCGTTGTCAGCCAAGAGTTCTTTTAAAGAGGAGAGCTCTCGGAGAAATTGTATTAATGCTTGGCTTCTTTTCTCCCCCATGCATTTTGCAGTCCCGAATGTTGCACTTTTAGCCAAATGGGAGATTCGCCTCCGATAATAAAAAGCGCAATCAACCCTTAATGTCAAAAGCGGACTTTTTTGTTTGCAAACACCTTTGTTTGCTCTGAATGAAGTGGAGCTTATCGTCCTCACCCTTCCCACTTCATATCAGTTTCGGTAATTTCCCCCCTTTTCTTCACTTTTATTATATTTTCCACTTCCCTGCGGGGTAGCCACCGACGTGTTATGCACTTAAGAACCATCTAGTTGTACTTCAATAGATGACGCACTGCTGTGACATTGTCATGTAGGGTTGGCATTAAGTTGGTATTAATTTAATCTAAAAAATTGTTAATGCTTTGTATAAAATAATAAACTGGCATCCCTGACGCTTCTTCCATTGTGATCTCATAAGCAAGAGAAATTATTTCTCGACGTGACCAAGCCAGTCTTTCATACATTTTAAAATTGGAGTAGAATAAGTCAATATTTGGTCTTTTCCTTCACTGTTGTCTAATGTGTACGTGTGCTTGTGTGCCGTTACCGGAAATTGACTTTAGCTCGTGTGAACAATTCCAACTCGGTTCAATTTATGGTTCGCAAGTAAAACAAACAACTGTAAGAGGCTCTTTGTCGGTCAAAAAAGGGCCCTTCAAGAGCGCAATATATCCTTCCATGCATATAAACATCCCGTTTTAAGAACAGCGACTTCCGTGAGTTCTTGGAAATAAACACGCAACAGTCTAGAATTATGGCAAATGGTATCAGCTTCTATGCACAAGATCGAGTCGAATTTGATTACCGCGTGTGTGCATTTAACTCTGTTTGCTGTAAGACACATATTTGATATAAAAAGTCACGCTAGCACGTCTTGAAAAAGGTCTGCTTCCGTTTTTTCATTCAGAATATACACCTGCTATGAAGTGACTTCCGCTATGAATATGTTTAAAAGTGTTGTATCCAAATATGTTGTCTGATCGATAAACCGCAAGATCCAATCAGCTTGTTAGACGACATACATTCATGGTCTAGCCATCTCATAATAATGATTAATTAGATTGCAAACGGAGTCAAGGTAGCTATTATTCAAAATCACACTCGCGTGCCCGGCTAATACGGCTAATACTCTCCTGGGAAATAAGTCTTGAAGGTAACCCAACGTCGTTCCTCTCATGGGAGACTAGAAAATAGACGTTGTTGTCATTAACTCAGTGACATCGATCCAACCATTGACATGAAGTTCATTCACCCAGCCGACCACTTAGGTTGAACAATGACTTTTGTGCTGTTGTTTACTTCAATGGTGACGTGCAAATTGAGAAGACCGGTTTCTGCCTGATGGCCAATTAATAATGAGAGAGAGAGACTGAAGCTCTTTTGATAATAATCATTGCATGTAGTCTCTTATGTAAAGTTTGTTTTTGCTTTAGTTTTATATAATCCAGACTTACTTGTGCCAACAGTCAATAACATGATTTTCTCACAGCTTCGATTATGAACGCTGTGCATGCAATTTCAGTCAATGGAATAAGAAACGGCAAAAAAGGAGCAGAAGGCGCGTTTCCGTTTCCAAGAAATATACGAAGGTAAAGGGTGAGCAACGGATTATTATATGCACAGAGAAGAAGGGTTACACAGTGTCGTGTTATTTTCAGCGATATTTTCAATTTTGTGTGACAAGAATTATGATTTCTAAATATCTCCCTGGGGTGGCTCGACTATCACAGACTGATATCGTTTATTTTTCCATCCTCCGATTTAAGATCCATGAACTAGAAAGAATAACTCTGTACAATTTTTTCCAAAGTTGTCGCCGCCGCCGTCCATTAGAGAAGCACAAAAATCGCCCGCGGGCCAAAAAAAGTTTCCAACGATTTTCAAGCTCTAAATCTCGTGAACATGAAGAAAGTCCCCCTGCTTCCCACGGAGCTCTTAACTCAGCAGGTGCAATGCTGTTAATAGAGATCTATGGCCGGCGTGAGTCACTCACACATGTCTCCTTTTGTTTTAGGTAAGCCTCCGAACCTCCTCCTCCGAGCGAAGAAGCCTCCGAATGACGGTGTTTACTCGCTCGGATGCATTAGAAGGACTCATGATATAATACCAGAGATCTATCTTACTACGACCGTGATCTACTTCTTTGGAAGGGTGGGTTTTGAATTTCCGGCGGCTAATGATCATTCTCCGGAGCAACGTCTCTGTTTGGAGGGATGACGGATTGAGGACGTTTTGAGAGGATTTATAGCTATTAACAGGGCGTAATTTGACCTCAAATTAGTTCAAAATGGCATCCCTAACTTTGAATTGGATCCGAGTGGGAAATTGAGTGAGAATTTGTGAGCTGCCTCTTAATGCTGCCTTTAAGAGTCGAACCGTGACGAACCCAAATCTCTTGAAATCTGCTGCCTCCAAAGAAGACATTAGGATCTTAAAAATTCCTCCAGTGACCTCAAAAAGCAACACAGTTACACTTTTTGCCTGTGTATTCATGTCAGGAAGCGGCGAGTTAATACCTTTTCTGGCAATGCAATGGTTGTTTTTTCCTTGAGAAGTAATCAATCACGTTAAAAAGAATTTAATCCGCTCGCGGGTAACTCGCTCTCTGCCGGGCAACGTTCAATGGCCACCTCCAAAGCTTCTCTTTCCAATCAGTTGTCCCTATTGTTTTCAGACTTTTAATGAGTGTTGCCTCAGAGCCACGTTTTAACGTTGAAGAGCTACTTCCTCATTTAAAGATTGAAGTTATGAAGCATTATTTTTGACGTTTGGAAAAAAAGCCGTTGTTGTTTCTTCTTCCATAATTACTTCATTTTTTTCTCTCCATGTTGGATGCGCGCATTTTATACATTTTTAAAAACTGGAACGTGGAGTTGGTTTGGCTTCTTCTAATTAAGGGATGCCACTAAAGCATCGGCTACTACATCCCAAGCTATATAATATTTAACCTTAATGTTGACATGTAGGCATCCCTTAAAAAGACATTTTCTTCCTACATCATCATTTTCATGTTCCATTATTTCCCCCTTTGTTCATCCCTTCTTTCTCTGTGTGGCAGAAGCGACGTTTTTGATGCTTTACGACCTCTAGGAATACGTCATAATAACAGTGTGTCCCAGTTTTAGACAACTGAGAAAAGGGTCTTTCTCTGGTTTTAAGACGTGATGATTCGCCAGCAAATAAGCATAAAAATGACAACAGACAATGGAGTATAAAACCACGATTCTATGAGATAGACGACGACGATCCCTTTAAAGCCTGCATCAAACAGCTCTCCTCCGTTCGTATTCTGCTTTGAGGGATTAGTGGATCTTCTTTCTGCTTTGAAACGAATAACACGGGGAAAAGATAATCTTCCAGCGGCGTATTATTATTATTTATCTGTGGTGGAAAGCGGATCCCTCTGGCTGAGATTCATTCTTCCTGCTCAGCTGGGAACAGAAGAGAAGTGCCTTAAACTGAAGACTAGCTCCTAACCCGATATCTCAAGATGCGCCTGCAGATGAAGGCAGATTAGCTTGAGAAATGGTTTCGTACACAGATCGAAAACATGGCTTTGGCCTCGGTACATAAAAGGCTTTTACAATGCACAGAGGGTGGTTTAAAAATACTGTTTTATCGATCCGTTACAGAGAATTCTTTGCAAAAATCACCGGAGCAAAACATGTTTCTATTTCTTCTTCTCCCTGGTATGAAATTAGGTCTATTTTAGGCCTGACTGCCGCATTTAATGCGTCTTGGAAAATGTGACAAAAAGTGAGAAGCCAGAAGTTTGTTTTACGGCTTCCTCCTCCTTTTTATTCAATGATCACGTTGCCTCAAAACGGGAATAAATGCATTTCCTTCCTCCAGTTCTTTGTCTCGGAATAATATTCCGGGACCGAGTCTGGCTACTAAAACATGTTTATAGGCCTTTGTTTTTACAGTCCGGTCCAGTTCTGTGGCAGGCCTTGCTTGCTACTGCAGCAGTTTTCCTTCAACAATGATAATAATAAAACTGGAAACGTTTATGGTTTTCTCCTCTTCTTTCCTGTGCATGGTCGAGCGAACTTGGTTATCGACAGTCTCTCAGCCAAGATGCTCATAGGCCCATGCGATTACAGTTATATCTGGAAAATACACTTGAGAATATCTCTCTCGTCGGAAGGGCGTTCTATTATTATTATCTTTCCGTGGATTTGAGGCGGGAACAAAAGTCAACACTTGTGTGTCCAAATCCCACGCTAGATTATTGAGAAAATAATGCTCAAAATAGGCGTTGAAAAAGTGAATCTCGTTAGCAAAACACTTGATTTTGACGTTAAAAGTTGGTCATTCCGTATAATTTTCAATGGGAAAACACTGTCAATAATATTATTCAAATGTTGCTCATTATTCACATTTCTGCATACATTTATTTCCTCCTGTTCATTCAGTGGTGTGTTTATGGCATTACCTTTCATGCCTCGCAGCCGTCTTTTGGCAGCTTTAGTGGCTTCTTCTTCCTCCACCAAATGGCTACTTTCCGCCTCCTCTTTGGTACCTAACAGTTAACAGCAGAAGTCTAGCTGCTACTTACTACTTCCCGTTTATTATATATTCATATTGGCCTGCTTTTGCTTCTACAATTTCTTCTTTCCCTCGTTACTTTTCGCCTCACCGCAGAGAGAAAAATATGGAGGAAGTGCAAAGGCGAAAACTGGACTCTTGTAACTGCATTCGCACGCAAAGTGGTCATTACATTGAACCTTGTCTATCGAAGAACATTCAGCATTCCATTTCTGTTTGTCTCTCCAGTTCCCAGCGTGGGTTTGATGGTTTTCTCGCATGCTCTGCAACAAACAAGCAAAAATGTGTTGAAAAAATGCATCCCAGTAGAAAACAAAACCTAAAATAATCGATAGTTGTGAGTAGCATTGTTGTTTTTTGGTCACACTCCATAAGTGCTTTTTGGCGTATTCATCATTTTCATTGTGTGTGAAAGCCGCTGCTGAAGCTTTTCCATCATTGACTGTGACGCGTAGGGAAGGAACGATATTTGATTGCTGCTACTTGATAAGAGCAAGAGGAAGAACAGAGAGGATGGTTGTATATTGACCGCATTTATATTGTGTTTCCAGGGATGCCAAGTTTATTAAACCAATACATCAGCATAAGTATATTTATTCCTTTTATTCGCTTAGTTTCCTGAGTGGACCTGTGATTGTTTTGAACAAGTATTTACTAACATTTTAAAACTATTTATTAAATTATTGTCAACCCTAAACCGCACCAGTTTTGTTTCTCATGCAGATCAAATTCGCGGCTTTTCCATCATCTTGTTTAGCATATGTTTGGTTTTGTTTTGCGCAACTGCTGAGTCACTTAACGAGTATTTTAAACCAATTTCCAGTTAGGAGAAGAAGTAAAAATGTCTAAACGTTTCTGGGGAGGGAGAAAATATCAATTACGGAAAAAGGTCTTTAAGTGGAAAAGATAAATTGATTTTGAGTCACTTTCATTTTCTTGGATCTATTTTCTACTTCTTCGGCGGAGACTTCCTTTCAATTTGAAATAGTTGTAATCATAATTTGAAGACATTTTTAAGCTGCTCTCGATCCAGTTTTCTCTTTTTCTGTCATTTTATTATTGCACCGTCACTTCTTTTTCCAGCATCACATTGTATGCCACAAATGTGGACAATCGCCGTCATCAAAAGTGAAAATTGGAACACTCTTTGATGCTGCTTCTCGTTCTGGCATCTGACAAAAGCACAATCTATGCAAATGTTAACGACTTTATTGGGTGCAAAACAAAGGCTTTTGTAGGGAGTGTTGCTCTGTAGATTGCATATATTGACACGTTTTGGCTCGAGGCCCAAAGTGGCCTTAACAGCCAGCTGCGTACTGTATAATATATTAAATCCTTTTGCCATCTCTTATCCTTATACCAGATCGGCAGACACGAACACACAACTTTCTTCCTTGTGTGAATTATCCACTTTTTAAGATCAAAACTAAGATGTAATAACGGCCGAGTCACGATTTAAAATTGTGTTTCTTGTACGTGTTGAAAGTGTCAATTCTATTAACGACACTTTATCACCTCAAACAAAAACAAGCCAACCTACTTTCGAAGCCATTATTTTGATTTTCTCCTTTGTTTTTGTCGAGAACAACTTTAAAGAAATTATTTTTAATTAATCACACGTTAGCTTCTTTTTCTTCAGTTCGTCAAATATAGAGCAAAGTAACTCAAGTTTGGTGCAGGGATAGGGACGCCATCGCACTTAATATGTTGCTCTAACTAGACGAGGTTTACAAAGTTAATATTAGGCTTACAGTCACTCGATCCTGATCCCTTCCGTACTTGCCACGAAAACGTTTTTGTTGCATCGTTTCTTTTCTTCAATCCATCGTTCGTGCTACCGAACCGGCAAAAACACAATCGCCCGTAAATCAGGAGCCTTAATACTGCCTTTATTAATTCTTGTATACCGATCTAGATTATTAAGAAGTCTCCTTATTAAGACAGCTGAAATGTCCAGTCAACTGAGACTAACAGAATCGAGACCGATCTTGAAATCTCCTCGGAGCCTCCACTGATGCATTATGCTCTCAAAAGATCCCTCCTCTGATAATTGCTTGTTTTACCACTACCATCCTACACGTCTGGAAGGAACAAACACGCAATGAAATCGGCTTGCACGCCATACAATTTTCTCCAGCAGCATCAAAAGTGATTTCCTGACTGTTGCCCAAGTCTCGAAAATGCCCTGCCCAAAATTTCTTCCCTTTTTTCCATGACCTATTTTGTGGAAATAGATTGCTGCTATCAGGGCAACGGACAACGACTCCTTGTCTTTTTTCGGACCAGGGACGATATCACGAGGGTTTTATTGAATAAAGCATGGACACCTTGTACACAATGGCATCCCTAAATTAACCCCATCCACTTCAGATATATTGGCCTGAACGGCGATCAAGCACACACGCTTTGGAATGAAAATGAAAGTAGAAAGAATGGTGAATTTTCTACCTCATTTTTGTATAATAAAAAGACAGTAGGAGGACTTATCA
Source organism: Tisbe holothuriae (assembly GCA_900659605.1). NCBI lineage: Eukaryota > Metazoa > Arthropoda > Copepoda > Harpacticoida > Tisbidae > Tisbe > Tisbe holothuriae. The sequence goes on along the minus strand of LR139434.1, from coordinate 15,879 downwards.
CGTAGGCAGAGAGAGAACCTTTTGTCGACCTAATCTTAATCTTTCTCTCCATTTAGAAAGCAGAAAAGGGAAGAATAAAAAGTTTTTCGTCAAGTCCTGCTGGGGATGGAATATAAAGTTTTCTTCTCCGAGAGTGGAAAAAGTAGTTTTTTTGAACTGGGAAGAAAGAAGGCTTGTTGTTCTTAGAACAGGTCAACATTACAACGAAAACAACTAGGGGTTGAACTTTTTTCATTTTCGAGATATAAACGTTATACAGGGTTGCCAAGTGGTCGTTTTTTAATCCTCTTCAACCCTGAACTGTCCATTGTAAAAGTCCTTTTATAGAAGAAAGATGTAAGATACACACAAGAAAAGAAGTAAAAACAGGACATTTTTCCCCAGTTCAGTTTGTAATGGATCACCGAATCGGCCTCAAACCGTGAACGATCTTAAGAATCTTCCTTTCTTCTGATCCACAAAAATACTTTCCTTGGCGTTTCGTAAGATGCCAATCTACGATTCGAACCGGAGCTTCAATTTATTATTTTTATTGAAAAAAAAGATCTTTATATTTCGACAGCAGCAGTTGCAGCATCAAAAGACGTTAATAGCAATTATGGCGTCAGGTTGTAATTGAACGGTGCCTTTAGCATCAAATCGACCCCAAGAAGAATGCGGTCGAACGAAAATTGCACCCATGTCATTATAATAAGGTCACGATTATGGCAGAGTGTTCGCTAAAAGGGTCTCGCTTTACTTCCTAGGCAATTTAACAGTGGCTTTTATCTTAAGGCACTTTTGGAGGTAGCTTTAGAAGAAGAAGCAACAATAGGGGAACAATAGCTGCAAATGATATCTACTTGGGAGGGGGAACTAAAAGATAGAGGCTGTTAACCAGTTGTTTATTTTCGTCATTGCGTGTTGAGTTGTTGTTAAAACGGTGAAAAATGGTATTGTACGCACTTTTACGCAATGTTTCCGTCCATATTTAGCACTAGATGTCCTTTTTATTCTTCATCAGAGCAATCAAGGAAGGCGCTTGTCTTCTTCAAGACAACTTAATGCAACAATCCTATTGTCACAAAAAAAAATAACTCAAAGGCGTGGCTGTTTCGTGATGATTATTAATATACCTTGCAGCTGTGTGTTCATTACGTAAATACAGAAACGGTGAACGAAACTGCGTAGATTTGATTCATGATTCGGGACTGGACAAATGACGCAAATGCGTAAAAGTGTTACGAGGTGACAGAAAATTTATTAATTGATGAAAGTTTTACGCACATATTTCGCGCTTTCTAAACCACCCGAATGCGTTAAATTATTAATATCATACGGTACGAGAGACACTTTATGAGCAGGGCAATTACTAGGAAGAGGAAACCAAGAAATTTTAATTGGTGAAACCTTCTTCTTTCCTTGGTATGATATTTTATACAACCGTCCCATGACTAATCCCGACGCTCGCTTTCACCGGCACGAAGCATTAAATACGAGCTATGTCTCCATTCAATGTTGACTCTGCTGTCAAAATATGCCATTGGTGGCGTCGCCTAATCCGTCGAGTTTCTTCTATTGTCCCTCTGAATGCATGCCCCACTTTTGTGACGTGTTTGATCATTTTGAATTGATATTGACACAAGGCAGCAACAAACACCAGGCTTGGAATGTCATTCTAGGTGTTGTCTGAACTGCAAAGGGAAATCCTGCATTGTTGGAATAGTCTCAATGTTCTAATCTTGCAAAAATGTGCGTAATTCGCCTTTTAAAGCCGCTGTATTTGCAGTCTGATGAAATTTGTCTCTGCTAAAGCACGCTTTAAACTTTTTAAAAGCCGAAGTCATGCCACCACATGCTGTCTTTTTGCTTCTTCCCTATATTTACACCCTCAAGAACTTTCCTTGCTTCGTATTCTGCTCGAGTAAGGGAAATATGTAGCTTCAAGAAGTCAGCTCTAGCTATCCCCCCTTTTCCTTGCTTTATACCCTCCAGCTGAGTTGACAGCGATCTCGGAAGAAGGCAACAATTTATTATCTCCCTTGGAAGATTGCAGCAGTGAAAATGCCTTCTCCAGCTCGTTGTGTATAATGCATATTATCAAGCCAAGTAGCTGCTTATCTCGACCCGATTCATCCAGCGCTCTAAAATGCATTAGCAACTGGCCGCAAGGGACTTCTTCTTGGTCTTATTCGCCGTAATAATGGTTTTCAAAATATGTCTGTGCATTCTTTGAGACTGTCAGTCATTTTGTGTCAACCTTCGTCTTTGCGTGCTGTGTGGTCACGGTAGTAGCATCAGTATGGTGTCTATTTTGCCATGGAAACGACATCAATCTTTCAATCAATATCTGTGGTCTGTTTTGCTGCGGAAAATATGGATTTCTTTCAGTTTTTGAAAAGCAACAAAAACCGCGGATACAACAACAGAAATGAAAGAATGGACAGTTTGCAACAAATGATCTGGAAGGAAAAGGAGCTTAAGGGAGTAAATTGCATGGAGAGCTAAACATATTGTATTCTGCAAATGATGTCTCCATAGCCCAGACTGTAATTTTCTTCTATTTATTTTTCTAGGTAAGACCCCCGCTACAAATCTACACACTACTACTCATCAATAATACCCACGCTGGCTGGCCCCCACTTTTTATCTAATTCCAATAATGGTTCTTCTTGGAAGAAGACTGAAGAAGAAGAAAGTCTTTCTTGGTATCGATCCATAATTGCATCGCCAACATGGATCTGGTTTGTGTAAATCTCACACGTACATACACAAGATGCGGTAATGCCGGGTAATGCAATTCAAAGCCTTATTTGGTCATCATAGATGGGGGAAACACATGCATTAACTGCATTCGTGTATGTTGTTTTTATTCATCCCTTATGTTGATTGGAATTAAGGGGGTGGAAAAGGGGATGCAAATGCAATTACCACATCTTTAGATAGCGATCAAGGAATTAGGCCAACAAACGACGATTGCTACAAAAACAAGTAGCAGACACAATAACATTATTATATTAGTTTTGAGAGCATTTTGAACAGAGTAGATTGAGGAGCTTCATAATGCTCGTTTTTTGTCCGTATCCTAGAGTGCTTTTTTACCCTTGAAGGCTCTCCAGAGTATTATATGCCGAAAATAGGTCAAAATCAGCTGTAGTCAGGTGAATCCTTTGTCTTCTGTCTTCATTAGTGTGAGGTAATTAAAAGAAGCCCTTTTTGCGCGGTGTTGCCTTAGGGGGAGTCTCAAGTAATGCTATATGCAGAGAATCAATATTCACGCACTTTGATACAATGTTGCCAATGATTTTGATTTCCTGCTTCACAATTCTAGAGTAGCAGGGATGATGAAATACTCAAGCAAACTTTACTAAGCTCCATACAAATATTTGGCAATCCTAAGCTATTGTCCCCCCTTAAGTCAAGTTTAAAAGCTTGCGGGGCGCAAAAAATAACAATTTGTCATCATTTTTGTCCGAGGAGCAACTTTTATAGCAGCGGCAACCCCTTGATTAAAATGGCCTTCAAATCGTGGGAGTCTAAAAATGTCCACTACAGTGTCATATGTTGTGAATATCACCATTGAATATTGCTCAATATTGAAGCATATTTTCGCAATCATTAGGCGTTGTCTGCAGTCGGATTTTCCTAATTATAAAGAACCTCCTTGAGAAAGAAATGCATGAGAATATGACAACAATCTCTCAAGGACATCACTATGCAAAAGAAGCAAACATTTCATCGTCTTAAGCAGTTTAAATTAGTGAAGATGAGACTCTGACATCTCTCAACCGAAACATATTTCTTGTGCAAAAAGATTACAGTTAGGATTCGCACGCTGTTGCCTTTTTTACGCTCCGGGAGGCAACAGTAGCAGCAGCTTTATTATTATGATTATTATTGCTGCAAAAAGTATGTTTTAGGACGTTTACGTGTGAGCTAGTTTTACTTAATTTTTCCTCCTGCTTGGAAGCAATTTTCTGGTTATCTTCTGTTGTAATTTTAATGGCTTTGCTATTCATAATTTGTAACATGATTGTCTTTTAAATTTTAATAAAGGGCTACCTGTACACATTTTGTCAACCCTGCTCAGATCTCCCTCGTGCATGCCTTTAGATCATCTATCCTTGTAGTTGTATTTCCAGTACTATTTGTACCCTTTTTATGCCCTCTATATAGCTCGCATAATGCATTATTATGGTTCTTTGGTGTTGCTTCTTCGACCTTGACTCCTTGATCACATTTTGATGATGGTTTCTGATACGGGAATAACGACTCTGTAATCTCAAGAAGTGCATTACTGTGTAATCAGAGACTTGGAAGGAGATGGTGAATGCGTGAGAAGTGGGAAGGAAACCCTTTTGGCACCAGAACGATAATATTTTACCAGACAACTCTTTTCTCTTGCAAAACCAGAAATTCAATTTTCGATTGATGTCTCTCTGGTTTTCATTTCTTTTTCTTCTCCAATTACAATTTCTAACCGCAAATTTCATTTCCTCCACTTATATTCTACAGGAGAAACTTGCCTTTTAATCCTTTGAATTAAATAGCTAAACAGGCCTCTTTTAATACACTTGGACTTGGAATGCATTCTGTCGCATTTGATGATTTCCTTTTCAATTCCCATGCTCCAATTCTCGCCTGAGGCATTTATTTCATTTTATGTCATTGACGGCTAGCTGACTTTTTCGATATATCGATTGTTGTTTTCTCTTCTTCTTCTGATAGTCGATACTACCACCACCCAGGAAGAAAGAAAGACGATCATCCTGCTCTACTCCAAAGTTGGTTTTCTAGCCCTCAGCTTAACAATCAATGAAGCGGAACAAAGAGGTGAAAGGAAAATGGAATTTAATTAAACGTTAGACATCGGCTTTATACAGACATCAGATCAAACTGTAGATTACAATCAGTTTTAAGGTCATTTCCTTGCAATGCACCGACAATCGTTGATGTCAGTCACGTCAAACTTTGAGACCTAATTTCTCCTCCTTCACTTTCTCTCTTCCTCCAACAGCTGAGTCGTCTTCCCCAAACTTCTTCTTCTTTCTATTGTATTCTATTCCCCAAACTTTCAACAAAGAATACGAATAAGTAAGAAGATGGGTCCTTGACTACTACTACAACCTACTCCATACAACAGCTGTGTCACGGAGATCGACCGACCTCTCCGTGCAACGGTTTCCATGCGGGGGTCGTGTTAGGGATGCCACTTTGTCCTGTCATGAGTGGATGTTTTGGGATATCCTTAAGCTGTCAGTATGACACGCTTGTAATAAATGGCAACCCTGATACCCAAGACATAGCAGCAATAAAATCCAACGCTGGCAACATGTTTTTCAATGATTATGGATCATCTTTTCTCTTTTTAGGCCAACGTTTACTTCTCGTTTACAATGGCGCCTCTATTCTCTCCTCTCTCTGCAGGATGCTTTTAAGGACACAACATGGAATTTGAAGCATGTCCAAACATGGTTGTTGCAGCAAATTGAAAGCAAATAGAAGAAGAGTAGTTAGCAGATCTTTTCAGAGAATTAGCTGCTAATACTCGGCACACTCCAAGCCACTCGTCCATAAAAAGAGAGGAGGGAGTGAACGAAGAAACTTTTGGCAAACTTTTAAGTGCTACTCTCAGACAAAACAAAACTCCTTTTGTTTTTGGAGGAAGAGGAGAACGTTAATATTGGCTTCTGTTGTTCGTTTTAGGCAATATGCAGGCCTCCGACGCTCCTTTATTTTCCTCTATTTCCTTTATTTTCATTTTCCATCTCTATGAACTCCTTTAAAGGAATTTTCATTCCTTTATTCCTCTTTTTTCCTGTTTTTTGCTCACAAACTGCTGTTTTCCTCCTTTTTTTGAGGAACTGGTATTGGACTGGTACTGTTTGTATCTCATTACCTCAAAAACAGCTTAAAAGTTGCTAAATTACTCAATTTTTCCTTGCACAGAAAAGCCTGTAAAACTCCTTTATTTTCACCTATAAATGCTTAAAAACTCCTTTATTTTGCCGAAAATTTTCCTCTATTTTCTTCAAAAACGAATTCCTCTATTTCCGTCCAAGGTGCGTCGGAGGCCTGAATATGTATGCACTGCAGAATGTGTGTGCATAGCAGAGTTCTTGAAATTCGATCTTGAGCTTGAAAACAGGAACGATTCAGGAATGCCACCAAAGCGAAAATTGGACAAAACATGTTATTATTGCAGCAGCCCTAAATGAACGTGGAAAATAGTGTGTTTTCAGCTTCCAGTTCTTTAGAAGAAAATGAACAAAGTTTCTTCTTGGAAGCCTGCTTGCTGCCAATAAAAAAGAAATTCCCCTGTGTACCCCATATATAAACTCAAGAAAGAACCCAGCAGTCCTAATGGGAAAAAGGTTAAACAGCTCTCCAAGGGTGGGCTTTTTTGGGAATTGAAACAAAGAGCCGCTCGTACACACGAACTATTTTTACAGGGAGCAATTAATGCACCCGTTCCTTTTACGTTAATACAGGTCACCAATTAGATGGACTCTGAAATACACGAGTCGGTAGTAAATCATATCCTAATTGGAGCTTGTTATTACCGGAAGCCCGATTGCGAAATATTAGTTTGTGCCTCCATTCATTTTTGAAAGTTCCTCTCTGGTTACGAAAGTCTCTCATGTGATGCGGCATGTTTACTCCTCCGAAAGTAGTGGAAAGTATTTGGCGGGAAAAACACGTAACCAGGCGTGAAATCAAATTTTAGACGCCTAAAATAGATCACAAACTTTCCACCTCGTTGCAGCAACAAACATACTTTCCCCCCTTTCGATCCTCATTTAATAATAACGGTGACAGTGAAAATGCAACACACTGTATCAGCTCCTTTACTTGCCTCATTGACCACGCTATAAGCTCTTTTCTCATTTGTAGCAGCGGGAGACATCGATTCAATTACCCAAGGATAGAGAAACTCGTCTCTCTTGGTAGGAATTATTTATATACACAGTATATACGTAATAAATACGAAATAAGGATTGGGGAGAACCCCTTGATGGAAAACAACATGTCAAATGCAGGCTGTATATCTCTGATTATATACTATACACGGGAGTCCCCTTTTGATGCATATAAAATGCACAAGTTTTGAAGAAATATGTGCATCAATGTCGCATTCGAGACACTCTTTATTTATTACGTATTCTACACGTGTCATCTCTTCTGCTGGAGTCCTAAAAATCTCCAAAGAACGAAATTGGACTTGAGCTGGCGTGAAATCCCCTTGTTTACCATTATTTGACTGAGTTTTACATTCGGGGCAAAACATGAGCCGAGAACTGGCTTTTATTATTGTCATTTATAGTGCATATAATGCCATTATACCTTCTTTTGTTCTGTCCCATCTGCACCTCGAGATGGACTTGTTAGACGAAGCGACCGAAGAGAAGCTAATGTTATAAAGCCACTGCTGCTACTCAAAGTTCATCAAAAGAGCGAGTTTTCCTTCTTCTTCTTTTGTGATTGGCCATTCATAGGGAAAGAGAAGCACCATTGATTTTTTACAGCTTCCCCCAATTGAGATTTTCATACGACGAGTAGAGCAAATGCGATTACGCTGCTACCTGAAAAACAGTCAATCTTATTTTTAGGAAAGCTTACAATATGTAGTAGCAGGTGGAAGTAATTGTTGTCCAACATTTATTCATATGTCGTAGCACGAGCTACAACTATTATTATGATGCTTTTTTATGACGATTTGATAAATGATTGCGACTGTAATCAGATGTAAATTGAATTTAATCCCAAGCCAGAGGGGGTGTAATATTATTTATTATCATTGTAAGTCCATTCAATCAATCCATTGATATGCGTTATTGATTTCAATTATACGCCTGTGGTTCGGCAGCATCGCTAATCGATGTAACGACAATTTTCTCCGAAATTGAAATCGACGCTTCAAGCCATATAATAAATAATTCGCTTTCTAAAGTGAAACAAAAACCGTTTTTATTGTGCAGATGCAGAGAGAACGGGAAACAATTTTATTGCTATCGAGTCCCCGATACGTGCCATACTTGCGACAAGCATTTTCACGGGGTATAACTTGGAAAAGGGTAAAAAGAGCCTTCCGATCGATGTAGAAATTCCCTATAGACGCATTGTAGTCGATCGACCCCCTTTCCCGAAATTGAAACTTCCTTTCAGCAGAAGAAAGAAAAAGTTCGTAACTCATGTCTAGATTTGGGTCAGTTTCAACAGCCGGTTTTTTACTCCCCCGTATTTTCTCACACCCCGTGAGTGTCATAAATATAAAAGTAGGAACTGAAGAAGAACTACTTGACTCGGAAATAGTTGTTAAAAAGCATAATTGGGTGAGTAAATGGTGCTTATATGCTGGTTTGACCTAAAACGCATTATATGAGAAGTTTTGCAGAGTACATACGGGATATAACAAAACCACTTAGAGCACTTGTACGTACGTGGGTAGTTTGAAAGCCCTCCGTACTCTCAGTCTCTCAAGTTAAAGAAAGCCCTTTTATCACGTTATATCGTTATATATATCCGGCAAGAGCACTTTTTGTGCTGCCTGGAAAAAGCCGTCTCCAAGGAGCTGTCTCCTGAATACCTAAGGCGGTATTCTACTTCTTCCAGACACACTTTAAACACAAGAGCAGTGACCTCCTCCGTCGCTTCCTCCCTCGGTCAAACAACAAGAACACACACAGAGGCAAATATAATGTAATATAAAATGTGGAAGCGACAAGAATCTCAAGGGGAAAAGCAAATGGTTGCCTTAGTTACGCATACACTGAGTAAATGACCGGATAACGCTGAGCTAGCATGTATTTTCCTCCTTGTGAAAGCAACGATAAATTTCCGTCCAATTCAAATCCTTTTGTTTTGTGGCAATAAATTATTCGCGTTTCTCTTATTTTATTCATGGCATTGCGTCGTGTATTTTTGGGCAGCAGTGGTGGCGTCGCTGATAAGGAATCTCTTCATCGTCGTCGTGGCAGAAAGCGGCGAAAAGGGCAAAAACGTGACTGCGTTTTGATTGCCGGGGTGAAAGGAGGATGGGACAGATGCTCATGGGGGTGACAGGGTGATTGAATATAATGGGACTTTTTCAGGTTTCAAAATTACAGTAATATTGTAGAGTGATATTCTGTGTATCTCATGATGAGCATTTTGTTTAACTGTATGTGACATAAAGTAACAGTATTAATGGTGCACCCTGTATTTTCATCTCCATCAATACACAGTTCGAGATGGCATCCTCCGATAAGACAACACTTTTATAGTTTCAAAAAGTGAAAGCCTCCAACTTCAAAGGCTGCTGCTCACACAACACATTTGAATAATCTGCGACTGTCAACTTTGAAAAGGGGAAAATGTTTTATTGTCCCCTTAGATTTTTAGGTCAAGTGTCCAGAAAATGTCTTCTTTATATGTGACAGATGTGCTGCTGCTCGACGCATGTTTAATAATAATCGCTCTTTTGAGCATATGCTAGCATCATTTTTCAGAAATTGTGGCTCATTTGAGACCCATTTTTACGTGAGGAGAAGAGTTTTTAATACGCTCTCAACGCCGTTTATACGATTTCTGCAAACTCATTCGATTTCACTTTTCACAGCATGATGACTTTTTTCGTACCAAATGCTCATTTTTATACATTCGTTTAGATTGCACGATTTTACCATGGCAGCCAATATTGGACCTTGCAAAAAATGTATCTGTCGCGAAAACAATCCACTTATAAACTGCGATGTGAGACGAAAAAGAGAGAGTGCCAAACGCACACGTTTAATTATACAAAGAAACTCTGTGTAAATATTTAGACGACACTGTGTTGGCCGTTAGCAGTCGACACCACACAAACTGAGTGGAAAGGGTGAAGAAATACGTGTTCGAAAAATACACTTGAGAATATCGAAGGCAAACAATATCGAGTACATGTCGCAATAATAGGGTTGAAATTGGGTCAATCCTTTTCATCCAATAATAAAGAGTTTGCGGTTGCGTGAGCGTCCCCCATGTTTTATTATTGCCCGTAATTGTAAATCAATTTGAGGGTTGGAGGGGGAAGTCTTTTGAAAAAGATAACTCCTGCTGGGGTTCTTTCAATTTTGTGTCTTTTCGCGTCATAAGGGAGCTTATTTTGTGTCCTTCTGGGGTTATTTTGTCCCTTCTTGTGAAATCACTGTTTGAAAACGAGCAAAAACAGCTGCTGAAGCTGTAATATTTTTGTCATCTTTTTTGTCATTACGTGTTATAAAAACGGTACAAAGTGTATAAATAATATGAAGAAGATGCTGCAAATACACAGATGCTAAAAAGAGACGCGAGGTAACATTTGAGGATTACACGGCCATATTCAGGGTTGCCATTGTGTTCAATAATAGACATCAAACATGCCCGAGTATTTTAAGTTTGTTTTACACAAAATGGCAGCCCTGAAACCTCCCCGCCTCAAGGGAGTTCTCATCTTTCTTGCCCATATCAGTGGACACAATCTCAAACATAAAAATGAAAGTAAAAAAGGTTGGGGAGATTTCTTCTTTCCTTCGTTTTTGAGTCCCTTGGGCAACAACAAAATATATAGACGTGTGTTCTTCAGCCTCCCCGAGCTCTATTTAGTTATTTCCCGCACCCTTGTTTGCAATACGGGGAGGAGGGAGAAGGGGGGCTTAGCATTATAATGAAAATGTAAGAGTCTGACACCAAACACACAACATAGATGTGAATCAGTTCTCTCCATGTTTTAAAAACCACTGTTGTTTACCTTGCCAACGTTAATTGCAACGCGTGCGGACAGGTCAAGGCCGATGTCGTGATATTGTTGTGGGCCCGACTTCATGATAAAATCTACACTGTGCATAAATGGAAAACGCAAACATGTAGTAACAATAATAATGGCAGCTGACATTGACTTATTGTTAAACTATATCAAAAGGAGCGGAAGAGGGGCCTACTTCCACATTGTGCAGTGCAGAACAATTGCTAATAATATTAGCATTAATGCATGTAATGCCATATTTTGCCATCCTGCAACCTTCGTCTGTTTGGAATACAACTCGAACGGAAATGGGATCAGCGAGGAAGAAAATAATATTATTTTATAACAAGAAGTCATTTTTGGCACAGTGGAAATGAATGGCTGCCTTGTGGCGAAAATTTTATTTTTTTACGAGTAATGTTCGTTTCTTATCCTTGAAGATGGAAAAAAGATCGTTATTTTCGTTGGCTGTGAGGTGATAATAAAAAGAACCCTTGAAAATAGAATTTGACCTCTTGGAAGAAAAGTGCATTTCTTTTGAGACTGGCGGTGTCCTTAAGAAGAAACAATTTTATACTTCTATTCCTAAAGAAGAGAAGCCGATTTCAATGTTAAAACATCATTTTAGAATGTTCAAAATGGAACGATTTCATACCAAATGTCTTGAAAAAGGCGATACCATTCGATGGGCCAATTTGCAGTTAGGTTGCAAAAAACCGGTTCTCCTTTCATGTCCAATCAAGCATTGGCATCATGCACTTTATTTGCAACATTTTGAACGATTACAGTATAAAATAAAGGCCTTGAAATAAATGCTCAAATATATTTGGCAGCAAAATGCATCTCCTGAAATGTCTTATTTGCATATCTTAAAGAGTGTCAGCAAAACGTTTTGCTCGCTGGAAAGAAGACAATTTTTGACAGCGCACGCAAAGTGTCCTTAAATGGGTTTCTGTTGCTGCCTCCGAAGTTCAAGGTTACATAGCTGATGGAAGAATATAAATACCCATCCCTGGATGCACAAAACTGGCAACAGAACTGCATTTTTGCAAGGAGGCATTTAAACAAAAGTTCAAACCAAGGGTTCAATTACAACATGTGTACTCTCACCACACACAATATATTCGTTTATAATTGGATCCTACATTGCATGCTGACAGCATCAGTTCTTTAAATAAAGACGACGTCAAAAAATGAGCTCACGCAGTGAAAGTGATACAAAAAAGAACAAATTGCCGTCTTGCCAATGATAACTTTATGAAGTCGAGAAGACTGTCTGGCATGAGTTAAGGCCGGCTCCACACGACAATATCGTATCTAAAACATGGCAAGAACTCTCTTTAACTAAACTTGGATTATGTCGTCTGGCTCCGGTAGAAGACTACCTGTCTTTAAAATTTTCTCTTCATCATCATCGGAACTTTCGAGTTCAAGAGTTCAGCTCATGCCTAGCGGGCCAAGAGGTTGCCTCAGACCACGGATGTATCAAGATATCCTTTGTCTATATTAATAGCTCTATGGAGGGGAAAGTAATGAATTGCTCGTTTAAGTTACCTTTTTGTTATGAAAAGTCTAATTATATATGCCGTATTTTGACGGGTCTATATGTGCCATACTATGGCATGTTTTAATCCTCTTATATCTCGCAGAGAAAACCTCATTAAAGCCTTTAGTATGAGGCTGCATTGAATTTTTAATTAAGAGCTTTTTATGGCAGAGAAATTTTGAAATTATTATGATTTGCTTTTTATGCATAAATAGATTGGAGAAAACTGTTTCTTTGTGTGAGTTCTTCTCCTTAAAATGGGTTCCACCATCATTATACATTTGAGGTGTGCTCTTATAACCTGGCAATTTTATACCCACTTTCGCAAAAAGTGAGACAAAAAAGGTCTAGAAAATGCACTTTGTCCCGTTGTTGCGTGTTTTGATAATAATGCGATATGACTGGTTTCGTGTTGTAACTGGTTCAGAATTAGGTCAGTGAAAATGGCTGCAATAGAGATGGACTTTCAGACATCAGGGTTACCATAATGTAGCGATCAATCTAGCACTTAAAATAGTTATTATACTTATGATTCTAGTTCAAAATGGCATCCCTGCCCTTTTGTTTCCTCCCGTCTCTCATACTTTTTCCCACAATCAGATCATATTTTGTTCCTAAATGGATTTTCACCCGACGGGCTCGCTTGCACGCACACCGATATAATTAATTGTTGCCTTTAGTCGGGATGTAGAAACCTGGTTAAAAAGGGGAACTGCAATGAGTTACAACCTGTGGCCACGCCTGTTTTAATGCCGCTTTTGTGCTATTTTTAACCCTCTTTTTCTCACCGCGTCAAAAGGAGGCCCCGCAAATATAAACCAAATTTATACTTTTGTTGTCACTTTGTAAACAGTAAATTGCATAAAATAGCTTTTCCAGTTACTAGTAAAACGCATTTTCCTTCGTTTGAACGCATAAAACTTTGTATTTTGACCTTCCTTCCTGTAACTGTTCACCACAGAAATATTGTTATGACTTGGACCTTGTCAATAAATATGGCTTCCAAGTTCCTTCTGATGACCTTTGCTATAAAAATATGTTTATTTTTGTACTCTGAGCAAACAAAGGTTTATTGCAACATTTTATGAAGAATTCGCGATTATTATTTCTATTTCTGCAACACTTTCAGCAGTAATATTAATCGTGTTCAAGGAATAAAAGTGGAGAAATTCTTTTTACAGCCCTTGTTAGGGTTGCCAATATGAAGCTGTTTTACTGCCAAGCAACCCTATTATTCAGTAGTAGCATAATGATTCGCTACCGTTTTGGCCTTAAACCGTATTTACGATGACTTCGTGCCATGCTAAATTTATTCTCAGATGCCATAAACCTTGTTTATATTTTTTGCACCAGTTAACTTAATTATATTTTATTAATCTTTCCAGGTAAGACACAATTGTCAACAATCTACAAACAATCGCAAATTGGATATTGCGGTCTTGAATGGGACAAAGACTTGTATTCGTGTGAAACGGTTGTAAAAACGGCGTGCATAATTACGCCGACTTTTGTGTATACTGACCTGAAAACGGACTCCCCTGTTGATAAAGTCGGAAACAAAGGCTGTGAATATTTAATGCAAGTGAAAGTGAGTCGTTTAATGCATAAATAAGACCCATCATCGCTCACTGCATTTTCTATCCGTCACCCTTTTCGCCGTCATCATCACCCAATTACCGCTCCCATTGTTGCCACAGTCTCATAAACGCTGTTGGAGATTTCCGCAAAAAAAACAACAACATATGACTGCTGACAACACTAAAGAAGAGCTCACGATAGTGTTTGATGTACTCGCTGCCTTGTTGATGTTTTGCATCTCTGGTAATAGTGTTTCGTCCTTGGATGTGGGTTCTGTGCTGTGTGTGTGCGGTCTTCTTGTTGCAAGCAGAAAGAAGCCATTAGACTAATCTGCAGCCCTCCTGCGCCTCCTTTATTTCCTTTATTTTCCTTTATTTGAATTCTGATTTCAGAAAATTCCTTTATTTCCTTTTAAAGGAGTGGCATTTCCTTTATATTCCTTTATACTCCTTTATTTTGTTGAATTTTGAGAAAATAACAAGTTTTTACTACATAAATAAGCCTACTTTTTGGCAAAAGGTAGAAATTTTCTTTAGGACTTCGGCCACTTGCTTTATAAGTGATGTACAATGTCCCCAGGAATCTCACAGCTGAGAAAAGCCACAAATGAAGGTCCCTTTTTTTGCCTGTGAGAATAGGCATTAACGTTTGAATGTGTAGGCTAAAATGTCCTTTTTACTTAATACGAAATTCCTTTATAATTCCTTTATTTTGCCAAATTCCAATTCCTTTATTTTTGGAAAAGTTGCGCAGGAGGCCTGTACATATTAAAATATATTTTAATAGTGGAGAGGTGTTAACATGAACATATTGTCTTGCATAGGTAATATGCAGTTATATTTTCGTGGCATTAAATTGAGTGTTTATTGAAGTCACGCAGGTCAGGCTTGCTTCTCCAAAAATTTCTATAAGGGAATAGTCACGTGGAGCTCATAATTTACTCGACTCCATTTGGGATTTGACTTTGAAAAAGATTGTGCGTGTTCCATAAGATGATACTCTGTTCAAAGGTCTTTGAAAACCAGTAACAGGCCTATACCTGATTAGAAAACCACTATTACACCTAACCGCACGTCCTTTTTCTTCTTCTACCTTGATGTATGTCCAAGATCCTATTCTTCTTAATGCATTAAAATTTTAAGCTCGTTACTTTGTTTTTGTGAGCCAAGTGCAGTTCTCACTCGAAAATTGGCAAGTTCTCTCATTCGGTGTAACAGATAATATTTGAAACCTTAGCGGAGGAGTGAATATGTGTTTAATTAATTAAACGAGTATCTTGTTTGCCCTTTTACTTCCCCGTTATGTGTGTGTTAGTAAGGAATGAGAATCAAAATTGCCTGTTAATATTAGGTTAGGTTAGGTTAGTCTTGAAAGTCTCTTTTCCCCCAAACAAGGTTCCAACTTAAAAGAACCCAGTATCTAATTAACAAACATCTTGCCAAGAACATTACAGAGGACGTAACGACCTAAATCATACACAATCTTAATTAAGAGATTTTAGGTTGAGTATATAATTATGTAAACTTTTTATTCTTACTCATTTTACTTCCATGTTTTACTTCTAATCATATGAGTGAAAGTGCAACTAATTATTTTTGCGAAGCACTTAATAAAATGGTTGCTGTCCGTCAAAATTATGAGACGGCTGCAACACATAAAACACATTAATGTCACCAAATGAGATCTTATCGATAAAATGGAAGGATAGTTTTATTCCATTACTCGCAACTCTTAAATAAGTAAATAGTGAATTTTCCTCGTATGATACTGAAAAGCGACAATATTTCCACCTTAGAATATAAATTATTGCAATAAAAACAATTTTGATTTTTTAATAGAATAATTGATTATGATATATATTGACGTATACAACAGCTGCTAGCTGTCTCTAGTCTTTACCGTATGTCTGGTAATCAGCAGGCATTGAAACAAGTTACAAGTAACTAGTTACTCTGGAAATTTTTCAGTAACTGTAACTGTAACTTCCAGTTTGGAGCAAAGTTACTTTCAAAGTTACTTTTACTACTTAATAAGC